>VZTJ01003404.1:2408803-2538481 GCA_013397795.1 Orthonyx spaldingii | reverse complement strand
GCGCCTGCGCCGAGGGCGGCGCCGGCAGCGGCCGGGCGGGCCCGGCGGGCGGCGGGGGGCGAGGGGGAGCGGCAGTGAGCGCGGAGCGGGCGGGCAGGCACGGGGAACGCGCTTCACCACCGCGCCTTCCTGCGTGTCGCGGGGCTCTTTTTTATTTACGTTTTCTTTTTTATTTACCCTTTCTTTTTAATTTTTTTTTTCTGCTTAAGCGAGGCTGTGTCTTCTCGCCCTTCCCCAAGTTTAGGGGGGGTTTGTTCTTACTGCCCCTTCGGGGAACATCCCCGTCCCTTGCCTTTCCGCCGACGCACCGCCGCCGGCTCTCGACAGCCGCTGGGGCTGGAGGAGTCCCAGCCCCTTCTCAGCCGTGCGTGGAAGCCGCCCCCCGCTCTCGCTGGGGACCGGCGGCACGCCAGCTCCCTTCGACCCGAGAAGAAACTGTCAACTGTAATTTTTAATGATGGATACTTAACCCTTTCAGCCCGCCGCCTGACTCATGCACCACACAAAAGTTACCTCCCCATCCAAGCCCTAATTTCCCCATGCACATCTTTTCAGCCTCAGTTCTCACAGCGTTTTACATGGCAAAGTCACCACTTTCCCACCTCACAGGTGCGGAAGCGACTTCTCTGCGCTGCGTGAGGCAGCGGTACCGGGGAACCCCTCGCCACGTCCAGAGTTTTGGTCAGGAAAACGTGCTCCCCCTCAGCTTTCTCACTCTCTAGAGTACCTCGCTGGCTAAATAAATGTACGGTACATGATCATGCAAACAGCTTTGTGCTATAAACTTGAATATCTGTTCTAAAAGCTCCTGGGGAACTGTCTGGTTTGACGATTTAAAATAAACCAAATCTTTGCCCTATTACTCTCAGCACCGGTTTGACTTTGCAAGTGTATTTATTTTATCAGAATTTATTTTTTAAATCTCCATTTCCTTATCTTCTTTTGCTCTTTTACTATTTTATTACTCATATTGACTGTTCTCCCACAAAACATTTACTTTTAACTAGTTAGTTCATGTTGGAGACATTTTTCCGTGCTACTTTATTTTCAATTAGAGGAAGTTTTTCCTCTTAAATCTTTCTTGCATGAACTTAATATTGTATTAGTCCTTTCATTGTTTTAGAAAAATAATACTTTTGTAAAAATGCATGCATTGGAGCCAGTCAATTAACTTTATATTAACATATTTTCACAGTGTAAAACACTGAGAGACAATATTTTTCTCAAGCTCTTACAATGACGATGTTTGTGACACCAGGCTCAGATGCAGATTTCAGTCCCACACATTTAATGAAAACAACACAGCATGGAACAGAAATCTGCAGAGACATTAACGCAGCCTGAAATTTACATCCATGGAAACTTACCCTTCCATTACACATAACTTCTTGAATGAAAGGACTTTAATCCCTAATCACGATAAAACTCTGTATATACTAATCAACAGATAAAGCAAATCTTACTCTCAAAAAATCATAAGCAGTCTTTTCCCCTTCTATTTGCTTCCTAAACAGCTGGAGCACCTTGGAACTCGGGGAGTCATAGTTTCTCAGGAAGTCCCAAGAGGGGTAACTAGTCATGGAAATGGACTGGACAATATCCAGCTAGCTTGTCTTAGAAGTGCAAAATGTATTATTCTTTCTAATCAGATGTTAACTCTGCTTGGCTGTTCTGTTGCTATCCCATGGGAAAGGTGGTTACAGAAAAAGTCTATAATGATGCCTAATCTCATTCTGGAAACGGGATTGATTTTCAGCAGACCTAGGCATCTGATATATTTGACTTCTGGTGTTGCAAAAGTTCATTTGAAAGTGGGAGTATGTTTATGGTATAAATTAAAAATATAATTATTTTCTATTTATTGCCCATATAATGCATATTTTAAAATGAATGTACAAAACCCATAACTGTGGTGTCTTTACTTTACTCCACCCATGTCGCTCACTCATAGCGGGCAGTTAATGGTTTGGGAGCCACAAGGCCCTGCAATATCCCTCCATCGGTGTGGCATTCTTGCGTACACTACACATTCACCCCAGTTGCTCTCCATTCTTTCTCTCGGTAGCTGCACAAGCTGAGCAGGGCCGGTCCTTTCCGAGCTGTCCTGGGGCAGGGAGCACCCCCCGGTCGGGTCGCTCCGGGCAGCCCAGGACGCGCGGCCGAGCCCGGAGGGACGGGCACGGTGCTGTCCGAGGTGCTGATTGCAGCAGGCAGAGCACGTGCGACCAGGCGGGGTTCGCAAGGAAAGGAAATTTCACAGATTTCACAGAATATTCTGCGTTGGAAAGGACCCACAAGGATCCTCGAGTCCAGCTCTTATATGGATGGCCCATACAGGGATCAAACTCACGGCCCTTGTGTTACCAGCACCACGCTGTAACGACTGAGCCGATCGCAGGGTCAGGTATCCCTTACTGCCACCACGGCTGTAGTGGGAAACAAATGACTTTTCAGACAAATAAGACATTTTATGTTCTTCCAGTAAGGTATTTTACAAGTGTTTGGCTGTTTTGCCTTAGATGCCTGTGGTGGGTTTTATATCTTTCCTATTATGTCAGATACATCACTACAAATTATGTTTCATTAGTATACAGTGACACAGGTACATCACCTCTCTGAATGAAATCACATAAGTGGCATTTTAATGTTTCACAGTGCATACTTATAAGAAAACATACTTCTTAGCATATTGCAAATATATTTACAATGTATCTCATGTTCTGCTAAATGGAACAAGGCTTAGAGAAGTGATTTCTTAAACAAATGCTCTTGGAACAGCTAATTCCAGAGCACACAAGATGAGGGATTATTCTCTGTTAAGTCCTAAGTAATACAGAGTAGCTGGTTCAAGTTGTAATTATATAATATGAAAGAGATGAACAACAGTGACAACACTAATTTCAACATTCTTGGGGATTAAAAGGTCTCAGTCTATTATGGGAACACAATGTCTGAAAATAACATTTTGCAAAACTAATAAACCTACTTAAGAGAGAGTGATAAGAATTACCTGCTACCATTTAACAGCACTGAGGCAAACACATGCTTTGAGGATCACAAAGGCCTGTTTACTATTGGATAAAAATAAGAAGTCAAGGAAAAAAGACAGCATCGCAAACTCAAACACTAGGTGAGTTAATTCTCCTTCAGAAAATGAAAGTTTAATGAGATATTTTATACCATGTCAGCAACATATTAGATGTAAATTATTAAAAATTTTTAAAGGACTAAGGTATTTAATGAAATTAACAGTACAGTTTTTTCAAGATTAATATTAGAAATAAGAAGGATTGACATAATCAGCAAGTCTACTGCATCATCAAAAAGCAAAGGAATGAATTAAGGTTAAGAAAATGGCACAGAAAAAGTTACTAATTTCTTCACATCTCTTCTCAACACAGAAGTGTCTGGGAAATACAGGATGGGAGCATGTACAGGGTATGCTCACATAAGGAGGTGTCTTTATAACAAGGTGTTGGAAAATGATGAGCTAAAGAGCAATAAGCCATGAGTACATTATACTGTATTTCCAAAAATTCTGACAATTTCAAAATAGTGTAGCTGGCCTACTTTGAAGAGACATATACAATTGCTTTTTAAAATCATGTTCTATGTCAAAGCATCATCCAAATCTGTAACCATCTTAAAAGCAAGATCTTTTATAAACTCGGTAACTACGAATCCATGTTTTCTTTTGGTACTGGTTGATGAACTCTGTAGTGGGCGCTGTTCGCGGAGGATCAATACGGGTCTTCACGCAATGATCAATGTGATCAAGTGAAGCCATTTATTATTACTTTTAGGCTGCTTATGTACTGTTTTCCACTTGTGCACACGTACGCATACAATAAATGATTGGTTACAAGCTTCTGTTCACACGGCCAAAAGAGTCACTTGATTGGTCGCGGGTTACCATGCACACGTTACAGCTATTTCTTTGTTTTTGCAAAAGTTTCATGGCTTGCAGTTCTCACAGCCTGTTTCAGCATCCTGTAGTTGATTACATTTTGCAACTACGTTAGTTACATTTTTGCAACCACTTCTCCCTGTCTGTGCCTCAGGGATATATCGACCTTCTTACTCAGCTAACTTAAAGGCCTGATTGTGCCTCAGCTAACTTTAAGGCTGGATTGTGCACATTCCAATGTCCTGATTCCCACAGGAACTCCTCAACAGAACTCTACATAATGGTTGACATTAAAATAAAATAATTATATGTGTATAAAATTAAATATTACAGACTTTTTTTCTGTTTCTGCAAGTTAAATTACACCTTGATAATTACAGGAATTGTATTAATTTGGTAAACATTCATGCTAGGCACTAGAAGAAACAGACACCCTATTGAAAAGACAATGAACATGTCACAATATAGACAGCAACCAAGGCCACAACACATTTATTCACAAAATTTGATTTAGAAATGTCTTCAGGTAATGGTTTCCCAGTTTAGGTCTGGCAAAGGGATGAATAAGATATAAACATTATTGGAATTAAATTAATTCATAATTAGTATAGAAAGCAATAATTTCTGGACATTTGGAAGTGATGCAAGTACATCAGTAAACAACATCAGCTGAAACTGCAGAGGGAACACAATTACTGAGAGCTGCATGGTGTCTTCCTTAGCTATGATGTTTTTACCGTAAGATCTTGCTTTAGGGTAATGCAGAGTTCAGATCCTCTCTTTTGAAAGTGAAAGAAGGGTTTCTGATTTCAATGGCAAAAATCCCAGTCTAAGAATTTCCATCACAGCATACATTTTCCCTCAAATAAATGCAAATGAACTTCTACATTTAGTTCCATTTGAAGTTGCTGTAGTAAAATAATGTTTAATATTAGTCTCAGAAGTTAGGTGTTAACATTTATATTTTCTTAAAATGTCTATCATGAGCTTTGGCCCTAAAATATGTGTTAGCACATGGGAACAGTCCACTAAAATTATTCTTTTTAGTCTATAGACAACAAAAAACCTACTGTGTTTCTGGCTGCCAACAGACTGACACCAGAATGGATTCTGATGCACCTCAGTGAAGCACTCAATTTCTTTCAGCAATGACACTGTGTTTATGCAATATGGATCTAATCAACATACACACAACTTGGACCTAAACATCTTTCTTCAGTGTGTATTTTAGGTAAAATTATATGTGTACTGAAGTTATTAATCTAGGTGATTTGAAGAACTTGTGCCAAGACCTGCACTTGACATGACAACCTGAACAGGTTTAAATGCAGCACATGAAGGGACGGTAGTTAAATCCCAATGCATTCTCTATCAATAGACTTATGACAAAAATCTAATTCTGAACTCTTAAAATCAATTTCAGCTCTTGACTAATGACTAAATAGAGAATGCAATTTATTTTAAATTCTACTTATGTGATGGCTATCTCAGGCTCCATTTTATGGTATGATCCAAACCAATGTGAAATAACACCTTTGCACACAGTGATAACTTTTATACTTGTTTTAAATCCTTTACAACTAAGATAGTGTAGGATAATCAACCCCAAAACATGTTGTTAATATTGTTTGGGGAATGAATCAAAATTTCAGCTGCTGATGATAATTTGTCAGGTCAAGATAACCTTCTTTTACACTGTAGTTGACAAGGTGTTCAAAATACAATGCACAGCATTGATTTTGCAAAAGCTCTCAAAAAGTTTAGCTATCAAAAGGAATCATGAAACCTCTTAACCATAAGTCACTACATAGTATCAATATACAGTACTGCAAGTTTATCAAATATGACATAATAGACTAGCAATAATACAAATTTTCAGAAGAACTGAAGGAAATAAAATATTTAAACATTAAATAAAGTAACAGTATTAACTCTCATAATGCCAAGAAACTTAGAAAGTAACATAATACTATTAATCCAGCAGTGGAATGCAGACCTTGAATTAAATAATTTTATTATATGACTTCATACTACCAGATTTGACTAAGCACTGAAACAGATCAGTTAAGGACTGGAATAGAGTCACACTGCACTTCAGTCAGTCTGCCAAGTGAAGTAAAGTAAGCCTACTTTTAGGACAGCAAATAGTTCTTTTCAAGTGCTTCCAATTGTAAAAGAAAATAGGGGTCATAAACTGCGACATGATATAACTTTCTACTGCAATCCACTGTGCACAAGTCTTTATAAAGGCTTTATAAAACAGCCACTCCTCATAAAACTCCACTCATCCTCAAAATAGATCTTCTCCCCACATTTTTGCTCTAAAAATTATAAACTAATAATAAAACAGACTAAGACTCCTAAAAGGAAGAAAGTAGATTTGTAGGCCACCTACATTTTTTTTTTTTTTTTTGTAGGAGCTAACAGATATATAACAAATGATGATGCCGGAATTGCTTTGCAATTAATACAGTAGGCTGAGTACCCGGAGATCTGTATTCTCTCTCCACTGTATCAATAGATATATATGTATGACCAAACCCATGTACATCAAGATTTCCAAATATGACTGCTTACTTAGTATCATTACCAGGTTTCTTACTTTGATATTTAGGATCCAGTGCAAATAATTGTATTAGTCTAGCTGCTCTAAACTTGAAAAGGAAGAAAAATAATCAAACCCAAGTATTTTTAAGCTCAACATCCAGTCATCAGTGCATCCTTTGCAATTTTTTGCAACCTATCTTTAAATGGAAATAACATGCCAGCCTTTTTTATAGCCACTGTTTGTTTTTTATAGCTGCATTAATTTCTTCTAGTGTTATGAACACCAATCTATATTCAGCACAGCATACAGAGCATCTGCATCAAACAAGAAATAGTGTCTCATATGAGACACTACAGATAAAAAGGAAGGTAATAATCTCGCTTGAAAAGCACCCCATTCATCCTGTACACTGAAGGAGGTGTTGGTGTGATTACAAAAACCGGGTTCAGTCCGTGCATAAATAACACAGGACAGACATAAAGTCCTGTGAAGGAAGGTTGATGTCTTAGGACCTGAACATTATTGCCACCTAATTTCTGTTATCAACTGTCAGAAGATCCCTTTTCAACTAGCCCATGGTAACCATGATTAGGATATCATGTATGATATGAAGGAACAGCAGAATTCTTATTTACGATTGCAATAGTTGCTATTGACACATGTTGTTGTCTTGGCTGGTCACAGAATGAAACCTGAAGCTGTTCCTACAAATTACTTTCCCAGATGCTGAATCCATGCCTCAGAACAAAATTCTACTCTTAATGCAATTTCATTTGCATGACATCTCTTAATTTTCTATAGTCAGCAAGAAATGGGTTTTACAAGTAAATATGTGAACTCAGCTTCAGATGTCAGAGTCCTTGCTGAAAACAGCACAGAAAGAGGGAACTTCGACTTTGTGCCCTTCTGCCACAACTGTGTGCCTTCCCCTGGCATGGCCTGATCTGTAGTCCTGTTTGGGTTCATTCAAAGAACACAAAACAAAACCTGCTCTATGCTCTGTTCTTCTCAATTCTCCCAATACCAAAGGTATCTGACTCATTAGAGTGAACCTTTTTTGCATATCAGTTTTCATGATGTCTGCTCTTGTTCAAAGGTGAACAAGACTTTTCCAGCTGAGGCAATCTGCAGGTAGCTGTGTCACAACATCAATATTTGTTTTCAAGTCCTTGTTAATTGCATTGATCTGCAAACTACATCTTTCTCCTGTAATCTTATATCTCAAGAGAAACGAGTAACTGACAGAAGCAGTAACCTGCACATTTATAAATGAGTTAGCTACTAAGGGATACACGACATTTCTCCTCAGAGTTGCCTAAGAAATTTTAATATGGCAACAGAATTTTAGAATCTATTTTTAGGTTCTATTTCTGGTTTTATCCTAAGAATGCGCATTCAAGATGAGAGATAAGGCCTGAGTATTAGCATTCCTCATTCAAGAAATAAGTATGACTGTTTGGTGCACAGAAGACTCCCATGGGAGACTTGCAGTCATGGGAGACAAAGTCAACCTATAGTATCTATGTTTTTAAAATGAAAGGTGTATTAAGTGTTGGATCCTGTCCTATTCTCTTCTGTATATACTTTGTAAGAAGCTTTGTTAGAAGCTATGTGTCTCATACTCAGAGTTTAAATATTGAGAGACTGACACAGAATAGTTATATAAACATTTGGAAAATGCAAAGCATTTTAGGCATACCAATCATTTATTCTGGAGGAGTGTATAAAGATGAAAAACATTAAAGACACCTATCCATTTAGAGCCAGTATTCAGTATCAGTTTAAAGTGTCCTTCTCAGCAGAAAGAAAAAAACTGTATTAAAATAAAAGGTGAAAATGCAAAGCAGATTTAAATCTCTACGTAACATTTAATCTTGACAAGGTATTGAACAGTTAATGGAAACATGACTGAAATGCAGTACGCAGTTATAATTGTCACAAAACCTATGTTTTTAAAAAAGCAATTATACAAATCCATGTGTTTTATGAATAAAGATAAATAATAATGTATTCATTCTATTTAGTAGAGCTCTCTGATATTTTCATCTATAAATAACTGTAGTAAGAGGTTTTTTTGCAGCCTATCTCAGGGACAACTAGTTTTCAAATTAAGAATAAATAACAGACAGAAGAGAAACTGACCCTTACTTCTGATTCCTGAATTTTTTGTTCTTGGTTCAAATAAACGAAGGTAAGGTTCAAATTACCTATATGACAGTGATATCATCACAATACTCCAGCTGTAAATAAAGCAGCACCACTAAATTTCCTGTCCATTTGCAGAGGATGAGAATAGTCTCTCATAACATCCTAGCTAAGATCAGGTCACCTCTAATATAATGAATGTGCATAGTTATACAAGACAAGCACATGACTTTTCTTTAATAAACCCTGGTGATTTCTGTAGTTATGTCACATACCTATCATTGCCCCAACACAGCACTGACTCAATAAACATGGAGGGATTCATTATAGTTGCAGAACATTCAACTATTATGATCAATTAAGCATTTTTACCTAAGGTAATGGAAAGGACTAACCACTAGACTACAAAACTTTTGGTAAAAAAATGCAGACAAGCCTATATTGTACTAAAGCCAGGAAACTTCCACTTTTCATAATATCACACAATCAAACACTACTTGTAACATTTCACATGGTGAAATGTATTTTCCACCCAGACAATGTCTCCCAGGATGCTGCTATTACTACATTCTGATTTTTTTCTGTCAGTGTTAAACAGAAAAATTAGAATTTGTTCTTCTCCTACAAATCAGGTACATCTCAGGTGTAATTCTACAAATTAATTTTGTTGAACTTCCCACAAAATTAATTTTCCTCATTTTGAGAGAGTGGGTGAAAGAAGTGGATAGCTCTAGCAAACTGCAAACTGTGTCTTAGCCCTGAGCTCTGGCAAAGAAACCAAGTATATTCAAAATAATTATTGTTCCACAAAATACATACAAGTATGCCAAAAGTAATTCCTGAACACTGAGATTTAAGCAGTACTAATGGTACTAAAAACAACCACTGATTTCCCATAAAACCACTGAAAAGCTATCTTGTGATAGGTAACACTTCCAGCCATCAAATGGGGTATCAGATATTTGTTTGAACAAATGACATACTGAAAGAAATTATCCAGAGCTAAAAACTACTCATTAACACGTTGCAGACATCAATGCCAGAGTATGAAAGACATCTTGCTCTTACATTTGTGGGGAAGGGCCAGCATGTTCCAAGCTGTGACTGTGCACCTCCAGCAACAGCCAACATCATCCATTTGAGTGCAACTGAGTTACTTCATGCACCACAGCCTGTGTGAGAAAACTCCTGAGAAACAAAACAGGCTATCCAGGCTCCTCTCAGCCCAGTGACGAACACAATTCCACGTCAGAGTAATTTTATTTGCAGGCCAGTAGTGTCGTGTGGCTACGTACAGGGGACACTCATTTGTTGCCCAGTTGGTTGAATTCTTTCCAGATCTAACATACACAGCTTAAGTGACTATGATTAACTCACAGCTCACTAGTGGCTCACTTCATGCATAGAAAGGCATATATACAAACAACCACCAGAGTTGCACCCACTCTGAGAACAAAAAACTTTGATGCAGAAAACTTTTCCAAAGTCAAATTGCCACTAACCTTTGGCTCAGACTTAATCCAATCCAACTTCCAGATAGACAATGGCTTTAGTAAAATGGGTTATGTAGTACACTGCACACCTATGTACTAGATGGAAATTTATCTTTGTGGGAAATGGGAGAAGCATGTTCCTTTTTCACATTCTCACAAATCAGTAGTGGCAACTACCCAGGGCTGGTAGCAGCAGCAGGTGATTGCATTCTAGGCCAGCATCCAACCAGCTTTGTTGCTTCTGTACTTGCTCTTTTACATACTTGTCAACCCTACAGAAAGGCATTTGCTGGACTTTTTCCTTTTACCGTTGGCATCAGTCAAATGCATACCATACACTTTTTGGGATATACATCAGCATTTGCAGTTGAGGCTGGTATCATGTATCTCAGCAGACAGGTTGGACTCATTAGCATCCAGGAAGGCCACGTCATCAGAGCAAATACAGGAGATCTGAACCAGACATACATACATAAAAGGAATACTGCTCATGTGACTTCAAGGAAACTAAAAAGAGCAGGGTCTTTAAAGGCCAGGAGGCCAGCAGCAGACCCACAAGGAAACAGTGCAAAAAATAACCCACTGTATTGGGCTTGCCTGGAAAGGTTCTGGTAGCAGAAGACTACAAGGGTGGCTTCTGTGAGAAGCTGCTGAAGCTTCTCCCACATCCAACACAGCCAATGCCAGCCAGCTCCAGAACTGACCTGCTACCGGCCAAGGTGGAGCCAGTCAGAGATGGTAGTAATGCCTCTGTGATAACATATTTAAGAAAGAAAAAACCCCAAAACTCAAGTGATTGCACAGAAGTAAATATGTCCAGAGACAGGAGTGAGAAAATGTGAGAGAAACAACTTTGCAGACACCATGGTCAATACAAAAGGAGGGGGAGCAGGTGGTCCAGGTGCTATAGCAGAGATTCCCTTGCAGCCCATGGTGAAGACCATGGTGAGGCAGCTGTGCCCCTGCAGCCCATGGAAGTCACCAGGCGAGCAGAAATCCATCTGCAAACTAGTGGAGGACCCCACACCAGAGAAGGTGGCTGTGCTGGAAGGAGGCTGTGTTCTCATGGGAAACCTGTGCTGGAGCAGGCCCCCGGCAGGACCTGTGGCCCCATGGAGAGAGGAGCCCATGCTGGAACAGGTTCATGGTAGGATTTGTGATCCCATGGGGGGCCCCCACTAGAGCAGCCTGTTCCTGAAGGACCTGAATGTAATTCCTGGCTGTTTAGCTTTCATTTTCATGTTTTAGTTACACTGGAGGGGGGACTGACAGGGCTCTACAAAGGACACAAAGACAGCCACAGGGACTCTCTGTGTTGCATTTAATGATTTCAGTAAGTTAAAGAAGTGTAATGTGGCCACCCATGGAAATTAATATTAACCAATTAATATTGGTTAAGAGGATCAAATTTGGGGATTTCAATAATCAATATAAATGAGAGTTCCCATATTAGAAAGCTCAGAATATTCCTCTATACAGAAAGTGAAAAGCAGTATTATCAGTGGAAAAGACTTCAAAGATGATACGCATAGGACAATCTGTGTGCCAATACCAGAGAATTTTTTTCTGGCTTCATATATCATGTAGAAACTGAAACAAACTCCTTCTCTTATCTGCAACCAACCAGAGAACAAAAACCCCTTGCAGGGTATGGTTGGAAAGAAGGAAGACTGATTTTTCTGTCATTTGCAACATTGCAAAATTTCATTGTTAAAAAGCTGGAGACGCATCTTGATCTAATTGCTGCCATAGGACATTAGTTCATCTTGATCACTAAGTGCAATGAATACCTTTCCCAGCAGCATAACAAACAAAAATTGCTGTAGAATCATCTTCCCTTTCCTTTTGCTGAGAAGATACATGGCAGTATCTACGCATCTGACTTTGGAAGACTGTGACCTATTCTATTATAGACAGAATCTTTGTGCTATAAAAGTATGGCTGAAGTCCAGTAATTTATGCATTACTAATTAAATATACAGCAATTCTTTAATTTTAAAAGCATTCATTCTAGACCTCTCCCTTGAAAGAGCTATTTGAAGTTTTTCTTGCTTTTGGAGGAATCCTCCCATGACCAGTGACCAAATACTGGCAGCTCACATGACTCACAATTTATTTTCATTGGTTTCCAGTCGCACAGCCTCATTTCAGTTTTTCTTCTGAAAAGTCATAAGCTTTCCTCAGAGGAACATCAATTTTATCCCCCATATAAAGCAAGCCCAACACGCTCAGGTGAGCCAGGGCATGGATAGAGCCAGAGCATGATATCTATGACTAACTCATTCACCTGAATGCTCCCAGGCTGACAGAGTACTTTGAAACCTTAATCTGCAATCATGGCTTCATGGTGTTTCGTTTTGATTTGTTATCTCAAAATGGAAAGCATTAAAAACCCTGTTATAATAAAACATTCTCAGCATCCTTAGATATTTAATTTCCTTTGTAGTCTGGAAGTAGTCACTAAGATAGTAAAGCTTAAAATAGGTGTTCACAAAATAAAAAATACATGCATTACTTTAGCTATGAGTTTTTTTAAGATGGCAGTGTTGGAATCAATAAAATTTAGGAGCTATTGGTCTCCTCTGTTTTCCTGTGCCTATAAATGGTATGTTTAACTTATGTGGTGGCCTCTTCACAAAAGAAAACTGCCTTTTAAAAACATTCTGTATTATTTGTCTCTAGGAAACCAACTAACACCAATTTGGCAGTTTAATCTAACAACTTTGGAACTATTGCACTGATCTCAAAACACATCTCTACCAAATGAAAGTGCCATTCACATTATGTCCCATAAAAATGTAGCAGCCCAGCTGGGTAATTACCTAATGTGGTACCAGCAAGCATTTAAAAAACAGATCATTCCATAAACATACATGAAAGTGAAGGAACTTGAAGTTAATATTTTTAATAAATATGGGGAGTTTAAACAGTGTTCATAATTTCTCTAAAGAGCACATCCTGCTCATTGTGCTAAGTCTGAGCATAAACACATAAAGCAGAGTAGGGACAGACACTATTGCCCTATTTCCTTTCCACCCTTCTTAACTGGGGATGGCATGAGTTCCAAAAAAGATTTTGCTCACATCACTGTTTCCCTGTTGTGGTGGATTGACCCTGGCTGGATACCAGGTAACTACCACAACCACTCCAGTCCTAGCTGGGCAGGGGAGAGAAAATATAATGAATGGCTCATGGGTCAAGATAAGAACAGGGACAGATCACTCACCATCTACCCTCACAAGCAAAACAGACTCAACCTGGGGAAATCATTGTATTAACAATCAAATCAAGGTAGGGTAATGAGGAATAAAAATTAAATCTTAAAACACTTTCCTCCCAACCCTCCCTTCTTCCTGAGCTCAACTTCACTCCCAATTTTCTCTACCTCCTCCCCCTCCAGCAGCACAAGGGAAATGGGGAAAGGGGGCTGTGGTCAGTTCATCACATATTGTCACTGGTCCTCCTTCTTCCTAAGGGACAGGAGTCCTTACCTTGCTTGAGTGTGGGAGTGTGCTAGAGTGTGCTTGCTCTCCCATGGGAGACCATTCTTCATGAAGTTCTCCAGTGTGAGTCCTTCCCACAGACTACTGTTCTTCACAGACTACCCCAGCGTAGGTCACTCTTCCATGGGATACAGTCCTTCAGGAATAGTCTGCTCCAGTGTGGGTCCCCCACAGGACCACAAGTCCTGCCAGTGAACCTGATCCAGTGTGGATTCCTCTCTTCATGGATCCACAGGTCCTGCCAGAAGCCTGCTTCAGCACGGGCTTTCCATGGGGTCACAGCTTCCTCTGAGCAGCCACCTGCTTCCTTCAAGCATCCTCTGTTCCCCCATGGTTCCTCCATGGGCTGCAGAGGCACAGCTGCCTCACCATGGTCTTCACCACAGGCAGCAGGATCTCTGCTCTGGTGCCTAAAGCACTGCTCCCCCTTCTTCCTTACTGACCTTGGTGCCTTCACAGGTGTTCCACATATTCTCAGTCCTGTCTTGAGCTGCTGTTGTGCAGGTTTTTTCTTCCCTTTTTAAATTGTTATCCCAGAGGTGCTACCACCATTGGCCTTGGCCAGCAGCTCAATTGGACATAGGGGAAGCTTCTTTCAGCTTCTCACAGAAGCCACTCGTATGCGCTCTCACCCAAAGCCTTGCCATGCAGACCCAATAGACTTGTGCACTGTTCACAGCACAACCAAAACAAAGCTCTCTACAACTGCTACTTCAGTTCAAGCCACTTACTCCCATATTTGAATAAGCTATAGTCCTGGGACTGCCACTTTTGCTTCTCCGTCTTTATACCTGACATTGATCCTGCTAGCCTGGGTATTAATTTCATGCATCTTGGACAAATTGGTAGTTGAGGTGAGACAAAAGTAATGAAACTACAATGATCTCTTTAAAGGCCAACAATGTGATTTTAGAAATCTTGTTGGTGTTCATCCCTCAAAGATTTTCACACCACAAATGTAATTACTGCTCCAAGCATCCCTAGGGATTTTTTCTTCCTTTTACTTTGGTTGATGGTTGCAAGCACCATTTTGTAGTACATATAAACTAGGAGCAATTGTATTCCAACTTTTTAAATCTCTAAATATCTTGGTCTGATAATTTTCCTGCAAAAACTGATATACTAAAGGAACTGATGGAGTCTGCAAGACTGAGAAATGTTGTTCACAGCAATCTGTACTTGTCTCAACCAGAGCTCCATGGCTCTAAAGAACATTTTACCCAAATATGGATTAATGGACTGTATTGTTCTTGTTTAGGCATTTATTCTAACTCCAAATGGCTCTTGATAATAGGACAGAAAACGACAACGGTTAATAACAGTGGGGTTATTGGAAGCCCACTGATCGCACTGTTACAGATCAAGCTCTGCCTTCAGTCACCAATGTAACAAGCCCAGGAGAGGCTCTGGCAAGGAGAGGCTCGGCCGAGAGCGGGGCCGCATTTCCGTGCCCGGGGCCGCAGGGCAGCCGGCCGAGACCGGCGGCAGGGCCCCCGGAGGCCGCCCAGAGCCGCCTCCCCCGCGGCCCCGGCGCTCCGCCCCAGTTCGGCCGAGGCGGGGCCCGGTGGCTCCGCGGCAGTACCGGTGCGGCCTCCGCGCTCCGCCCCGGGCCCCGCTCGACGGCAACGCGGCGGGAGGCGGCGGGGGCACGGCCGGAGCTCCTGCGCCGCTCCCGCCGGCGAGATGGGGCTGGAACCGCTGTTCCAGGCCTGGAGCTNGCGGCTGCGTCCCGGCTGCCTCGGCACCACGGGATCCCTGAGCCCGCTGCAGCCGCCGGAGGGGCCGGGTGCGGCCCCGTCAGCGAGGCGGGGAGCGCCGGGCCGCGCCGGGCTCCCGAGGGCGGAGGCCGGGCAGTGCCGCTGCCCCGCGCTCCCCCTTCTCTGCCCAGCCCGGGGGCGGCGAGCCGGCGCTGCGGCTCCGCCTCCGACACGCCCCGGGGCAGCCCCTCCCGGCCGACCCCGAAGCTGGGAGAGGGGAGCGGTGCCGCGGGTTCGTGGTGGTGCTGGAGTGCTGCCGTCACTGCTGTGGGAGCCAGGATCCTCACCACGAGAACTTGAACTCACTCAGGATTTTGCGGGGTTAAAGGGACAAAAGCTAAGGTTAAAAATCAGGTCTGCTAGGGATGTTCCTGTTGATTTTGTACTCATGTTCAGATATGAAGCTGCTGGGCTAAATCACATAAGGTTAAGAGACATGCATTTTAGCTCAGCTTACCTACGAGCTCTACCTTGGGACAGGAGGCGTTTACATATCTCTCTCCTTGCTCTTTTTCCAGCTGCAGAGTCTCTGAAAACGTAGGACATGTTTTTCAATACCTACATATTTTCTCACTCTTCTGCAAGAACAAAGGATTTGAGAAAGTTATTTCTGGATTAATGTTTACGTGCATGTAAACACTTTTATGCCATATTTTAAAAACAGTAATTGAAGAGACTTCATGTTAAACACTTTACAGTAAATTTGTAAGTCAAATCATCCTGTAGACAGATATTTTAAGAATCTTGAATGCAGTTCTTTTCATCACAAAGGACAAGTCTTTAAAGACAGCTGAATGGCCACACACTAGCATAAATATAAAGCACAGTAATTATTTTAACTGGTTTAGGATATATATTAAAAGATTATTTTTTTATGTTTTATACTGTAAGGCACCAACAAGGAGCCATCAGCAGAAACATTATTAGTGAAGAAAGTATTCCAAGAACATTATTCCTGAACCCTAAATGGGACTCAGTATTAGTTCCATGCTAGTGCTGTATTATTTATATGTATTTACTTTATTGGGTCTTTATATATGTAATCTTTGCATATGGAAGGACAACACTTGATTTGTGAAAGAAACTCTTGAAATAGCTCAGATAACAGTAAATAAAAGTTGTAAAGATCATAATACTTCTGTTGATCTTAATTTATAAAGTTTTTAATTAGTAAAACATTTTTCAGTCTGTGGTGTCAACATGGGAAAATAAAGACAACTGCATTTCTACTATGTGCTTAAGCTCAAGGTATTATTACACCTGTCAACTCCAAACTTCTGCTGGGCTGTTTCCAGTAGCACTAGTAAGGAATAGAAGATATATGAGGCTGAGAAAAAAATGTTTAGGAGGAAATTAACAAAACAGCAGTGAGAGGATGTAGTTGGATAAGGCCTTGAGCAACCTGGTCTGGTGGGAGGTGTCCCTGTCAATGGCAAGGGCAAGGTGGAACCAGATGATCCTTGAGATCCATTTCAATTCCTTCACATTCTGTGATTCTCTGATGTAGATCCTAATTGGTTTTCCTTCTTCCAAATATAGACCACACATGGTGAAATATTTAAGTACATAAATTAAAATGTTTTCTTGGATAAGGTACACGTTCTCCTTAGAGATCAAGGACCTTACATACCAGCAATATGAGAGTTTTTCCAAATTCTGTATAAAATTGAGACAAACAATTGATCACCTAATTTAATTTTTGAAGTGTTCACACCAGCTTCTAAGCTTCACCTTTTATGAGAATGAAAGAGGAAAAACATAGAAGATAATTTCCTTTGAGAAATAGTGGAGGCTGGGGTTGTAAACATTTTCTATACAAGATCAGATCATAAGAAGTTTTACGTGAAGTCTCTGAATGTTAAGATCAAGTTTCATCGCTGTTTTGAAAAAACTTTCAGGCCACAGTTGCATGCAAATGACTGGACTTTATAACTTCAGTATGTTCATTTCAGAACTGTTCCTGTTCATAGTTTTATGTGAAAAAGGTACTCTTCAGCAGCAGCACATTTCAAACCTACCAGAAAGTTCAGATGGAAGAGACGCAAACTTGAAATATGATTAGTTGGATTCTTGCCTCCTATAATCTTCTTGGGGAATCTTTATTAAGAGCTCATTTTAAGCATGAATGAATGACTTCTAAAAGTATTTGAAAGTATATCTTCTTAAGATTGGGAAATATCAGTCTTTCTCTATAACATTTAAAAGCGCATGGCAGGACGTTTCAGTCTTTGTCTGAAAAGATTTCATACAGCAATGTTTAAGTAAAGTTTGCATACACCAAGTGGATTTTACTCTATAGCAGTACTTCATGTGAGTAGTAGAGATTTTTTTTAAAAAATAAAAGAATTGGAGAGTTGATAAATAAATGGAAATTCAGCATGTTGTCGCAGAAGGATCATGGAGTATACTGCATTCATGGTGTGTATTGTAATGGCTACACAGCTCTTTAACATCATTCCTCTCTGTTAGTCCAGACAAAAAGCACAGTTCCTGGCAGAAGAAGACGTAGTGTTATTTATACCACCTGTTCACTGTAGTACAGCAGGTTGGAAAAACCAGAATATTGGTTAAATAACTTCCAAGAGTGCAACTTGAACCAAATTCAAACCAATTCAACATATAAAATGTTACACCTAAAAATCTCTTCAATAAAACATTTTTTTATTATCTAATTAGACTATAACTTTAACATTCATGGCAGACTTAACATGGAATGGCATTTCTCTTTGTCAGTCAACTGTGTTCATGATATTTAGATTTTACCCTTTTTATTGTAATCAACTTAAAATCCTAATATTTTCTGGTTATCTGTCCAAGTAAGCCTGAATTTATTTTATTATTCTGCTTCTCATTTGTGAAGCCTTGCAGACGTTTTCCTTACATGTTATTGCGCTTGCAGCTCATTACTTTCTAACACTTGCTGCTTTCAGGTACCAATCTGTCCTGTTTACCCTGCTAAATTTCAGGCATNCTATACAAGATCAGATCATAAGAAGTTTTACGTGAAGTCTCTGAATGTTAAGATCAAGTTTCATCGCTGTTTTGAAAAAACTTTCAGGCCACAGTTGCATGCAAATGACTGGACTTTATAACTTCAGTATGTTCATTTCAGAACTGTTCCTGTTCATAGTTTTATGTGAAAAAGGTACTCTTCAGCAGCAGCACATTTCAAACCTACCAGAAAGTTCAGATGGAAGAGACGCAAACTTGAAATATGATTAGTTGGATTCTTGCCTCCTATAATCTTCTTGGGGAATCTTTATTAAGAGCTCATTTTAAGCATGAATGAATGACTTCTAAAAGTATTTGAAAGTATATCTTCTTAAGATTGGGAAATATCAGTCTTTCTCTATAACATTTAAAAGCGCATGGCAGGACGTTTCAGTCTTTGTCTGAAAAGATTTCATACAGCAATGTTTAAGTAAAGTTTGCATACACCAAGTGGATTTTACTCTATAGCAGTACTTCATGTGAGTAGTAGAGATTTTTTTTAAAAAATAAAAGAATTGGAGAGTTGATAAATAAATGGAAATTCAGCATGTTGTCGCAGAAGGATCATGGAGTATACTGCATTCATGGTGTGTATTGTAATGGCTACACAGCTCTTTAACATCATTCCTCTCTGTTAGTCCAGACAAAAAGCACAGTTCCTGGCAGAAGAAGACGTAGTGTTATTTATACCACCTGTTCACTGTAGTACAGCAGGTTGGAAAAACCAGAATATTGGTTAAATAACTTCCAAGAGTGCAACTTGAACCAAATTCAAACCAATTCAACATATAAAATGTTACACCTAAAAATCTCTTCAATAAAACATTTTTTTATTATCTAATTAGACTATAACTTTAACATTCATGGCAGACTTAACATGGAATGGCATTTCTCTTTGTCAGTCAACTGTGTTCATGATATTTAGATTTTACCCTTTTTATTGTAATCAACTTAAAATCCTAATATTTTCTGGTTATCTGTCCAAGTAAGCCTGAATTTATTTTATTATTCTGCTTCTCATTTGTGAAGCCTTGCAGACGTTTTCCTTACATGTTATTGCGCTTGCAGCTCATTACTTTCTAACACTTGCTGCTTTCAGGTACCAATCTGTCCTGTTTACCCTGCTAAATTTCAGGCATGGAGTAAAGGAAGTAGTAACATGCCTCAAGAATATGTTTTATATGTCACTGAAACATTGCAAACTATTTTGAACTTGCTTAATACAACAGAATGGAAAATTGAATCATGTTTATGGATTGTAGCATGTATACTTTGCATTTAATAAAATCATTATTTTTCTAAAACCTTTGAAAGATACTAAGATCCAAGGCTGAACACTGAGGTAATTTGAACTCAAATAAGTGACATACATTACTTAATTGTCTTGGTTTGCCTAGTCCAAGACTATTTTACATTATTCTGAATTTATTCCAATAGTAATGTGTCAGCTAATTTGCTGTAGTTGTGAATATTAGAAAAGTGATCTATGATTATTTTATTTCCACATTAATTGAGAGTCCATGACCATTCTCAGGCAGATTGACTTTGATTTCCTGATATCTCTGTTACATTTGAAATGGCATATTAGTGAAATCAGTTGTTCCTAAATATTTTGATTGAACTTTAATTCTGTCATCCTCATCCACCTACCAGAAAATGATGCTGTCTTCCATCTGTGTGAATTGCATTAGTAGTATTTTAATATAAGCTGGCAAATTATCTAAAATTAAGTATGTATCATTTTTGGTACCTAACCCTGTAAGTATGGTTTATAATGCTTAAAAAACACATAGCAATTCTAGTAGATTTAATGGTCAAACTCTTAATGGTAGCACTTGTGCAAATCAAATCCAAGATATGTCATGTTGGGCACCAGGAAAGGAGACAGACAAATGACAACACTTACAGAAAGTTTGGATTAAGTGAGCTGCTGTGCAGCACGAGGGAATACTCAACGGCTGTAATCACTGTGCCATCTGTTCTTATCCTCTTGTCCCATATTCTGCTAAGCATGTGCTTCCCAACCTCTGCAGCCAGGGAAAAAGGGATCTTGTATGAACAGTAGCCTCTGTCACTGCTCAGGGACTCAGTTTGAACAGCATGCATTAGGATGTAATTTAAGACAGAGGATCTGGTGTCCTTTAAAGATGTGCCCAGGTTGAGTCAAACAGTGACTCTTACAGGTCAGAACTTTTTCATGCTCAGGCAACTGGCCTTCTCCCTTCTAAGACATATAATGTAGCAGCAGATAAGTAAAGGAAGAGACTAACAATGCCTAATTGGAGACCGTTCTCATGCCTGAAAGAGATGGCCTTTTCCTGTGTGAAAGCCTGCACTTTTTTCCCAGGTGTCAGTAGTCTGCTAAATGGTGGCACCACTCCTGCTCCACTGCATCTGCAGCACTGTTCTAGAGCCATGGGCTGCTGAAACCAGCTTTTTACAATGACCTTAGAAGTAAATGCATTTTTGCCACCACATGTGAAAATGTAGTAAGAAATTTTCTTGACCAGTATATTTTGATCTATGTCTTGATTTACCACTCCCTGTGCATATAGCTTAGTATTCAGGATATGTTTCTATCACAAGTATAACAATAAGAAGTTCTCCTTTAAGAACATGGCAAGAGATGATATAAAAGCCTTAAAAATAAGTTTACTGATGATCCAATCAGTAGTCACATGTACATACATTTAGAGGCTATTTAATTGGTGCAGAACTCTCTTTGAACCCTGTCACCAGATGCAGTAAGCCCTAAGAGGTTTTGAAGGTACTTAAAATGTGTTGACATTTAGCTAACTGGGCATGAATCCGAAATTTTCTTATATAGCAGTATCAAATACTGTGCCATTATAAATCTTGAATTCTTAAAGAGCACAACAACAGAATTGAAATGTTTTAAAATCAATGAAGTTTTCCTGAAGAGTTTTTAATAAATAACATTGTGATAGGAAAATAATTAACTGCTACTGAGTTACGTCTTGTGGAAGATTGAATTTTTTTTTTAATATAAAATATCCTGTGCATTTCTGTATTTAAGTATTAGGAATATAAATGGTATTGGTGGAATTCACTAATCTGCTGACATTCTTATCTCAGAATTGTTAAAAACTGTATTTTGTTCACTAGCATTTGGGCATACAAGCACGTGAAATACTGATGCTCAGTTTAGTTATTTCCTATTGTAAGCAAAGAGGCCTTGTCTGCTGTGTTTATAGTAATAGCATGACCTAGAGGAAATACAGTCCAGGACTGTCTCTGTTGATCATCCTGATTAGTCACCTAATCTGATTACTCTTTGTGTTCCATATGTCAGATTCAAGGCAATAAACAGAACCCATGTACGAGGCCTGTTCTGGTTTTAACAATAGAAAAAAACTTGCCTAATGTAATTAATAGACATATAGTGGATGTCCTTCCTTTAACTTGATTAATGGTCTTCTATGAGGATTTGCTTTTGTTCATTCATCCTTCTCCCATGTTGAACATTCAGCTTCTCTTATTTGCATACTTGTTTTTGTAAGATCATAATAAAATTATCACTGTTATGGTTTATGGGCATTGAACTTGATTTGAAAAAGCATCTTCATCTGAAATCAGTTATTGGCGAGACTGTAAGTTTATGCATGAAAATAGTAATACTTCCAGTGAAGTCATTGTTCCTGGATAAAGGTTTGGGGTTTTTTTCTGTGTTTCTGCTCTTAATCATTTGAAGAGTGTTTTCAGAATATAATTATTTTAATATTCAGCATGTATTAGATTATACTCACCTGAAATTAATTGCAGAATGAAGCCTTATTATAGTATAAATTATGTAATATATTCCCTCTCCCAGGCTATAAGTATAAAAAACCTTAATTATTCTAAGTATTTTTGGTATTCAAATAAACTGACTTTACATTTTAATATTAAAGTGACCTCAGTGGATTTAGGGATCCTTCATTGCTTTTACAATCTTTTGTATTTCAGGGGAGCTTTATATGTGTAAATGAGGAATAAATTTGAGCTTTTGTTTTGAGAGACAAGCTTACAGGGCAATGCTGTTTGTTAATCCTCTCAAAGAACTCTTTATTTGAAATCTAGTTCCAGTGGATTACTTGTATGAGTAGCAACTGCTGGATCCACCTATGTTAAAGTATATTGTATTTTAATGAAATTTTTGTTATTCCATGCTTTTGTTTAATGTGAGGGTCCTGTTACTTGCTTGACAGTTATTTAAAATCTAAAGTTACGTCTTTACATTAAAACAATATATTAGCATGTATGAACACTGCATACTCTCGCCTACAATTATGAGCTAGCAATGGTTTTAGTTAGTATTATTGATCAACTCTACTTTTTTGCCAAAATCATGAGGGATGTAACTTCTGAATTTTATAGTAATATAAGTGCTCCTACATAAACAAATTTGTTTGATTTTTAAATTATTTTTTCAACTAATGAACAGTGCCTGAAGTAAGATACACATCTGTAACATCAAGGTATTTTTGTGTTAGTGTTGACATAATATTCCTAACTTGTCCTCATTAGTTACTGTAGTGTCGCAGGCCGCTTGACCGCCCGGCTGGTCAATGGCCGACAGTGTCCTCGTGTGCCCGGATCTCGCGTGGCACACGCGCGTGTGCAGCGGCAAGGCAATGCTTTTAGCCTCTGCGCGACAGCTCCGAGGCTGGTTGATATTTCCAAAGCCCAGGCTGGGGCTAGCAGCAGCTGATGATGAGAATGCAACGCAGAGGCAGCAAAAAGATCAAGGAGGACGCGCCCATGGTGTAAATCCAAGAGTTTATTCCATGCTCTGGAGGGGGCAGGGGAACTCACAGCAAGGACGGGAACCACAAAACGAGCCCCGAAATAACCGTTGCACCAGGTTTTAAGGGGGGGGGGGAAGGGGAGGAACAAGGGACAGGACAAATGAGGTACATGAAGGGAGATGACAGTATCCAATAAGCAGCAAACGTAGGAGGGACATATTTAAATGAGCCAATGGGAAGAACAGCACTTTAGAACCTTCCAGCTTTGTATGAATATTAAACCAACTATATGAATATCTAAACCATCTATGAGGAGAAAGGGGAGGGGACGGTACCTAGCTGGACAGCAGCCCACAGCGGGAGACTGCCTCAACCTGCCTACCTCTCAGGGCTCACTGTCCCAAGAGGTGTCATCTACCCAATCTGCAATCCCCACTGAAAAGGCAGGCTGAGCTGCAGCCTCGAACGCCACGGGTGACTCAGCCGGTGGATCCCCCACCGGCTGGGTGACCGCAACACTGTAGCACATATGGTATGGAAGACCACTTACTGCTCTTAAAACCATCTTCATATGTGCTGTAACTCTCAGACACAATGGAGTGAATAAAATGCAAGCTGAAATATCTGCATTTCCTTTATTACTTAGAAAGCTGAATAGTTTATATTTTTAGAAAACAACTGCTATACATAAAAGAATTTGTAGTTCATTTAATCATACAACTAAAGTACAAAGCCAGTTTCAGTGCCTTACTCAGGCCTAGATACGTCCCAGTCAACTGAGAATATCCCTGAATGAATGTTTAGTTCCATGGAATACTCAATGTGCAAGACGTGTTACGTGTTCTAACAGCAGTGAACAACTTCTTGGCTCCAAATACAGTCCTTTAAAGGCCACAAATTCCAGTACACTACAGAAGGAAGATGTGCTCCACCAGTATTCCATGTCCCTGCTGTCATAGAATTTACTGAGTACAAATGTTTGAACTGAAAGAAGCAGACCATGTCTCATACTGCAGAGGGAAGGAGTGAACTTGACATTAATGTTCTCCTGGCGGAACAGAAGCCAGCTCCGTGTCCTGGCTGCAAAGCAAGGCAGCAGCATGCAGGGCAGTGCTTGAGCTGGGAGAAGACATTGGTGTGATGTAATAGCAGCCTTCTAATACATACAAGGAGGTTACCAAGAAAATGGAGCCAGGGACCACTTGCAGTGATGCAGGGAACTGAAGGAGGCTTTGGCTTGATACAAGAGAAAACATTTCTCGGTAAGGATAGTCAGCAGTGGAACAGGTTGCCCAGTGACATTGTGCAGCCGCCATCCTTGCAAGTTTTCAAGATCCAGTTGGACAAGGCTTTGAGCAACCTCACCTGACCTCATAGCTGACTTTGCTTTGAGCAGGGCTTTGGACTAGAGACCTGCAGAAGTCCCTTTACAGTCTGAATTACTTGAAGATTGTATATTCAGTCTGATATACTTGGTTTAACTGTGACAGATTTACACAATGCCGGATATGCAAGAAATTTTTCACTGCCTCTAATAGCAGAAATGATCGGACACTACAAAAGACTGATAGCGATTTAGAGAAAGTAACATCGATCTCCCACCTTCCTTGTCTGAAGATAAAGTAATGCATTAGGAAAAACTCATCACCAGTCCCTGGAACTGAGCAGCAAAAGCCCTGAACGCTAGTTTAAATATTATAAACGTGATAGTTACACATTAATTGGTGATAAACTTACTTTTTTTCCTGTCAGTATTTACTCAATTTTACCACAAGTTTTCAAGTAGATGAAAGTTCCATCTTTTTCACTTATAGCAAACTTAATCTGGTAGCTTTTCTTTTGTTTTTTGGGTAGTGAAATAGGCTGTTAATTTGACATTCATTCCACTTGCAGTATTGCTGTCCAAATACAATGAATACATAATCTTCACCATAAAAGTACTATGAAAAAGTGCTGAAATTTTCTTTTGTCTTCTTGAGTGGTATCATTGTGATCACCAGCAGCATCTAAAAAAAGTGTGCAAAGATGGATTTTATTAAGTAGGCATTCTGAAGCCCATGGTGTGATAATCTGGTTAATTTTTAGGAGATTTGCATACATCTTGCAAGTTCATTTTCTTTTAATCTACCTTTTTCCAGCTTCATAATGCTTGAATGTTAATCTAAGATTTGGCTAGCATGATCCTACAGAAGCAAGAAAGCAAAGGTATCAGAAAGATGCATTTAATGCAAATTCACTTTCATTGTGCAAAACATTGATTAGGTTCATAATGTGTGTAAATTGAGATAATGTAATGAAATGGAAATTTGGATATATGTGTCAGAGAGAAAATATTTGTGCAGAATGAGTTGGTCACAGATTGTAAATGCATTTTTGTTGTTTTTATTGTTTGGCATTTCCATGCCTCAATTTCTATTTTCTCTCTTTTCAGGAGCTTGATTCTGAATACACTGTGTTTCAGGTAAAGTTCTTTCCATAAATACAATTATTAGATGCAATCATTGGGAAGAATTTCTGATACACTGAATAATACTTGTTTTGTTGTTAAGTCCTCAATAGCATAAATTTGGTTTCTATTATTGGTAAGGCATTACATTTGATAAGGGGAAGATTTTTGATATTTTGAACAGGCAGCTTTTATATGTAATAGAAATTTATTTCTCTCATATATTTCCTATATCTTTATTCAGCAGTTCAGTGCTTTCTAAAAGCTAAATTGAATCTACCTTGAACTGAATGACCTTCATTTGCAGATAAGATTAGGAAGGAAACAATGTGTATTCACAGACAGAACAATGTTTGTGCTCTTAGAGCTCACTTTCATGTTTTATTTACTGCATGTCATGATGGACTGTTACCCATGCCCTTCATGCTCTTGCAGCTCAAGCTCACTGCCTACCTTGTGTAGAGTCTGGTAGCCTTGTAGGTGCATGATGATGATTTGCATAAGTGATAGAAAACTGAGAGTAATTAATTAGTTTTCACTCTGCCCACATTAGCTTTAGATTATTGCAATGGCAAGAATAGTATTGTGCAGGTGATGGCATCTTTTGGCTCCAGCCCACAGTCAGAAGAGATTAAATGCAATGTGAAATGGCATCTTTAAATACAGCTCCTTAACATATTTTACACATCTTTAATTGGACTCCATGAATTCATGAAAGTTGTTCACATATAGAATGGTTTCAGTGAAATACTACTGGATATCTTCTTGACTTTAATGATTAGCCTTCACAAGGTAGTTGTGTTCTGGGGTTTTCATTGTGTATGAATAAAATTTATTATAACAGAACGGATTATTGGAGAATAAAAGCTCTTAGAAAAAAGTGTGTTACCATATTCATAGAAAATATTTAAATTTAGATACTAAGTTTATACTTTTAATTTGGTTTTTGGACTTTTCAAGAATAAGAAGAAAATACTCAATTCAGTTACAAACTCACAAACTGAGTTAAAAACACTTTGTCAGTTTTCTTTCTGGAGTTTAGACTTATATACTGTATACTTATATACTGCATCACATTTCTGTACTCTTTAATTGCTATTAGGTATTGTAAATTTTGTTCTGATTATGAGTTAAGCAAGCTAAATTTGCTATGTTGTGAATATGTGGGTTGTCTGAAATGAGCTATCCCTTTCTTTTTTCTACCGTATAAATGCTGTTTCATAAAAATGCAGTTTGCCTTCATAAGCTCCAGACATGGTGCTTATCACAAAACAAAATTATCAGTCCCACAAAGAGAAAGCAAGTAATCTCTAATCTCCAGAGAGATGTTTAATTAAGGAATACACTGTGATATTTGAATTTTTTGTTCACTGCGAAGCCTTGCACTAGGAGCTTTAGACTGGAAGAGATGCCTAAGGAATCTATTTATTATGACAGATATTTGCCCAGTAATGACAAAGAGACATGTTGATTTAAAAAACATATTTTCACATATTAGTTAGTGGAAAAATCACAATAATACACTTATGCCTATGTAAAGAACTGACCTCAGTTTTAGCAATTAGTGTAGAGGAGTTATTTTTAATTTCCAGGAAAAGATTGTTACTATGGGCAGATTTTCTACTTCTAGTAAGAAATTAGCCTGTGCTTGGCTACACAAGAGCTCTAATTGGAGCATATTCCCAGTATAGACATGGTTATGTTGACTGCAGATATACGTGTCTTTGAAAAGAGTGGAGTACCATCAAGGTATTAGAAATTCAACAAACTAAATGCTTCGGTAGAATAATTAAAAACCGTTAAAGCTATTGAACATCTAACAGCAAATCTCAACACTAATTAAAGGCTATCATCTTACTACATAAGAAGAAACTAAAAGAAAATAAAGCAGATCTGGATTATGACTGCCTGGCCTAGATTAAGATCATCCTTCTGAACTCCCTTCTCATCATTCGTAAACAAAGTTTTCTAGTTGTGGTTGAACTGGCTGGCTGAAGCCCTCTACTTCTACTTGGAAGAGAGCACTTTTTAAAAGAATAGTTAAATGTTTCAGCATTTTTAGGTACGCTTTCTTTTTGATTGACACTTACAAATTTGCCTAGAAGTATGAGGGAAGCATAGAGGAAAAGACAGGATAAATGAGAAGTGTCTCATTAAATGATTACTTAAATTATTAAATAACCCAGATTTTCAGATCTTCTTATACTTAAGGAACAAATGTTTCCATGTGTTTGACCTTTATTTCTATTAAGATAGCATCAGTCTGTTTCTATTTTGAAAGGTCTCCTTAGCCAATATTAAATATGCTTTTCCACCAGATTGCTGTACTCTGTGTTAGAAAGGAAACAAATGTAATTATTTTGGCAGTGATTTTTACTCTGGAAAATTTATGATGATCTGTTCAATATCTGATGGAAGATCAGGGATAGGTCTTGTGACTTCCTTTATCGTGCCAGCTCTATGAGTACATTACAAGCATATGGAATTATCAAAGTGCTTGGATCTGCACTTACTTTTTGATATTTCTATATGGCTGCCACTGATTTTTCTTGTTTTCTTTTTTCTCCCCACTGATTTGGTGTCTTCACAGCCTACACAAAGCTTGTCACGTAGGCTAGAGTTATACTTGCCTTTCCACATTGCTCAGATTATCCTCCAAGGCATACAGTGTAGTAATTTGTCAGTTCAGGTCACTAAAAAGTATTCCGATACTCTCATAACCTGAGATGCCTAAGATATACATTTACACAGTTTTTTACATCTGATGCTTTGAACAAAGGACTTAGTGCCCTTTTACGCCTCCGTCAGACACATGAGTATACTCAACTGTTTTAAGTCAATACCTTATTCAAGCCTAATAAAACTGTGAAGTGAATAATAATTAAAAAATGGTAAAATTGCTGATTAGATTATTTACTTAGTGTCTTGAAGTTATTTTACTTTTTACTTTATCCTTATTCAGGCTGCCTGGAACCTGAAAACACGAGCTTTGACAGAAATGGTGTATGTTGATGAAATTGACGTGGATCAAGAAGGAATCGCAGAGATGATCCTGGATGAAAATGCCATTGCTCAAGTTGCACGTAAGATTGACTTTCATTTGAATACATTGACTCAACAAGAGCTCTTTTGGCCATCTCTTATGTCGTCTACCATAAAATAGTACCAACTGAGGTGGCCTGATATGGCATTTAGTATTGGTTAGAAAAGCACTTTAGATTGTGTTATGATTGTGTGGCAATGTTGAGATCCACCATGTGTTCTTGATGTAATACTTAGGCCTGTCAGACGGGAGTTCAAACCATGTTCAATCGTGTTTTGTCAGCTTTGCCTCTACATTTGAGGAAATGTACTGAGCATATAAGTGCTCACTCGCTTTTTCCATCAATACATTGATTTCTTTTACTCCTTTCTAATTTATTTAGGCACTGTGGGAAACTAGAGAAAAAATCTGCCCTCAGTGTACTGTGAATTTTATCCATATGCCTGTAGTGTAGACAACAGTCAGACATCACCTTTTGGCATCATGTTCCGCAAACATTGTCTGAACTAATTTTCTTTCTTTTGCCTTTCTCTACTTCATTTTTGGTCTTCTTTCATAGAGCAGTTCTTTAGCTCTGTCATTGTTTCTTCTATGCAATTCTTTTTCAGCTTCATCAATTCCCTTCCAAGTGAACAATAATTAGTTGTCTTCCACTACTTTTTTGGCATTACTTGTATTTGTCTCTGTTTCTTTAGTACAGTCCACATGGAAATTTTTATATAACTTATTAAGTCTGTCTCTCAACCACCTACCATGTCAAGGAGTTCAAGGGAAGAACTGGACATAGGCCAGAACTGATACTTGAAGTGTTAAAAGCTTTTCTTGTCTGTATAGATGTTGGCAATTGCATATCTATCTAATTACATTTTTTAAAATTGTCATTACATGCTTGGTCACAGTCAGGCAGTATTGAAGATGTGTTTATACATTGTGATCAACTAATTACTTATATCTGTCTTAAAACAGCATAGTAATTTAATTTAGAGTTTTATTTGATTTTATGCCTCCTGTGATAGAGATTATCTTCCAAGAAAAATAATTTGATGAATATTATTTAGATATAAGGCATTCTGAAAAAATATATTCATACTATATTGAAACTGAAAAAAAAGATGACTTTCTGGGTGTGTCACAGATTTCAAAACCAAAGAAATAGTGTAGCCTGCACTCCTGAATCATTGAGAAAAGACTTTGCTATGTGTGCTACCAATCTGCCAAGTGTGCCTGAGCTAGTATATAATTTTTCAGAAAGTATAAGAATTTTCCAAAGATAGATAATACCCTGCAGTCTTTTGTAAATTATTAAATTTGCTAGCTTTTATTGGTGTGCCACATCTTTAGTGGGAATTATCAATGTAACTCCACCTGTTGCTTCTTTCTGAACATTTCATGCCTGATGTGAAGTTTTTATTTTCAAAGGTGTATTTCCAAAGTAAATAGTTAAATCTGTCATTAAGTCATCCAGTGGTCTTTTCTTTGATAAGCTAAACAATCTTCTCATTCTGAGCTATATCTTTTAATTTTTGAGTTGAGCCTTGAAACTCTTTTCTTAAACCTTTCTAGTTGTCCACTTGTCTTTCGTAGTTACCAAACCAGACAATGGTCCACTGACACATAGAAAACATGTGAAAGCTTGATTTTACTTTCTTTATACATCTGATGTGTTCTCATGTTATGCTTTTACATAAAAGGTAAGCACAGATATCGCTAAACAGAGTGCAAGGGGGACAGAGCCAGTGGTGCCCAGTGACAGAGCCAGAGGCAGTGGGCACAAACTGAAACTCAAGAGATTTCTTCTGAACATCAGGAAACACTTACTTTTAACTGTGAGAGAGACTGAGAACTGGCACAGGCTGCCCAGGGAGAGTGTGGAGTGTACCTCAGAGTTATCCAGAAACAATCTAAATAGGGTCCAGGGCAACTGGCTTCAGGTGTCCCTGCTTGAGCATGGTTGGACCAGATGGCCTCCAGAGGTTCCTTCAAACCTCCACCATTCTGTGGTTCTGTGATTACTCCCCTTGTAAACATGGCTTAATAAAAATAGATGCTTACCGACTGTGGGCTTTTCCTTTTGCTGTTAAAGTGTGTTAGCCATAGTTGATCTTGACTCGGGTCTTTTGCCGTGGCAGATCTTTCAGGATATCCTCCTCCACTAAAATCATAGTTCACAAACATAAAACTCTGTAGTCACACCTCGCATATTACAATTAGTATTGTCTATACTTTGCTTACTAAGCAGTTCAAATCCTTCTTCATCAGTTACATATTCATTTCAGTTTTACATCTGCCCTTATCTTAGTTTCCAAATTAAGCTTTCCTAATGATGATTTTGCTCTCAGTCATGTGTTATTAAATAATTACTAAATTGTATAGAATCCATGGGAAAGAACTACTTTTGTCTGGTTCCTCTTCATACATATGTAATGAAATCTTTCCTCCACCTGTTTATTCTTTAATAATTTTGCTGTGTTAATTTTCCATCAGTCTTGTTTATTAACAAAAATGTCCTAGAGCATTGTTTTACAGAAAAAATCCATTATGTTACTTTTGGACTCTTAAGACCATTAATTTTAGCAGCTAATATTGTAATCTTGTTTAAAAGTATCACCTTGACAGCATATTTTTCAGAAACTCGTACTAATTGGCATTATGGATAATCACAGTTATTTCATTAACTGGGGAGTTAAAGGAGTCATATGCAGTCATCACTAACTACTGAAATTTCACTCTTAAATTCTGACACTTTTAGTGGCCACATGCACTGCTGTGGTCTCTTGGATCTATTCACAGGTAGTTGGCTTAGGATTCTCAAGGTGAGGACTGAGTTACCTGGGGTGAGGTCAAAGGAACTATATCCTGTAAGCATTCTCTCAGTACACCAAAAAATGCAAAACAATTGTAGTTATTAAAAAACATGTCTGAAAGAAAGGAATTGTAATGTCTTGCCTCTTTTCTATTACAGCAATAGTTTTAAAAAGGGTTAGAAAGAGGAAGAGTAATACATTTGTCTGCTAGTCTGAAAAGTTGAAAGCCACTTTCCCATTTCCATGAAGAGTGCCCTATCATGTTAGAAACTATGTTGGTAGAACTGTCCACTCTTTCTGTTGTGGAGTAAAAACTTCAAGATTCACAGGACTGTAAAAGACAAGTAAGCAATAGAGATCCTAAGTGTGTCCAGCCAAAAGAGAGAGGCTCCTTGGTTTTTTTATTTATTTTAGCACCAATTGCATATTTAGTTGGTTTTACCAAGGAGATCATGGTTAACACCTTTTTTGTATTATTTAACTTTAAATACAACTGTAGTCAGGTGGCTACTTAGGGTTTATCTTGGGGAAAAAAGAAGGAAGGAAACTATCTACCTATAAGTTTATCTTCAGTTCTTGGAAATGTTTGCAATAAAAGCAGTTCATAAGTATATAGAAAACACGTAGATGAGTAACAGTGATTTGTCAAGAATTGTCTACATCAACTTAAATCTCATTTCTTTCTGTACATAGTAACAAGCAGTGAAGAGACTGGAAGGTACACATATCATATGTTGCTTTTTACTGATTGTTTAAAACCATCTCGTAGACATTCACTTATCAGGTTAGAAGAACTGCCCAATCAAATGTCAGTGTATGAAAATCTACATACAGAAACTAGTAATTCTTAATGATCCACTGTCAAAGCAGAAATGTGTGAAAAGAGGAACCCTTCATCAGTTCACCTGGGCTCAAGCCAGTTCAGTATTTTCATTGATCACCTTTGGATATGGATGTGTTCACTTTACAGTGCTCTAAATTGTGGGTGGGGATCTTACCAGGGTCTAGTGACATGAGAGACCATTCTCCATCTGCTCTGTAGGTGAGGGTTTAGGTTTAGTTACTCAAGTCTGGGTGCCATATAGTAAATATACCATTTCAAATTAGCCTAGTATCATTGTTCCAGTAACCTTCTTCCTTTAGCACTGCCTGGTGTTTCTAAGATGTTCTTGACAATTTTTTGGATCAATCCCAGTAGGCAGCTAAACTCCACACAGGCACTTGTTCGCTCCCCCCAGGTGGAATAGAGAAGGGAATGGAGATGGTGAAAGAAAGAAAACCATGTTAATTGTTTGGCAGGTTTCTTGCAATAGTCTATCAATTTATCAGTAGTGGAATGCAATATTTGAGGTTTGTCTTCTTTGTTTAATTCTTTGCCCCTCAGTTTGAATAAAGAAATTTCTGGCTTATTGTTTATCTTAAAACACTGTCATATTTGAAGTCCTCTGGACAAGGGAGTAATATCTCAATGTGAAGTGAGAAATGCTCTTATTTTGTAGGACCGGGAACATCTTTGAAACTTCCTGGAACTAGCCAAGGTGGAGGCCCCAGCCCAGCTGTTAGGTATGTGATAGTTTATTTTTAAAAATGTGATGAGTTAAAAATGAGCAAATCATAAATTTAACTTCTGAAAATGAAATGCTTTGGGTATAACTGTTTAAACTCTTTATCAATAAATACCACTTAACATAAGGATAATGTACTTTAACATCTTTAGGCCAGTGACTCAATCAGGAAGACCTATTACAGGATTTGTGAGACCCAGCACGCAGAGTGGATGGCCCAGTACAATGGAACAGGCGATAAGAACACCTCGAACAGCTCTCACAGCTCGGCCAATCACCAGTGCTTCTGGGGGATATGTCAGGCTGGGCACGGTGAGTTGCTTGCCTCTCTTCTCAGAATGGAAGATTTCTTGGTCACAGTATCTGGCACAGTGACACTGTAGTTTGCTTAAAAGCTGCATCTAAACTCAAGTTTGAAGTATTTTTAATTTTTTAAATTCTTTTCAAAGTAGAATTTGAAAATATTACTTCCCATGTGTTTGCTAGTCTGTTTGTATAAAAAAATGTACATAAGTTCACAAGTTCACCAGGATTCATATAAATTCGAAATTCACAGGCTCCTTGAGACACATTTTTATTTGTGGAAGGCCGTGCAAGAACTGTGATATGATTTCACCCTAAGTGTCTACTACAAAACAATTGCTAAGAACTCAGTGTCTGTCACTTCAAAAGATAAGGAGAATCATCTATACTAGTTTTATCCCATTCTATTGGCAAATTAATAAGCTGCAACCAGCATGAATATGTAATACATATTAACATCACATTAATGGCAAAATGTGACATCTTCTCAGTATTGCAGGTAGGAACTAATCTTCCTAGGTATTTCTTGAAGATTTTTTTTGGTTATGTATCTCAACTACCAAGCTACATGCTCAGGCACTGTGTGGAAATAGTGGAGAGAGATAGAGAAGACAAAGGAAGAGTCTGTACTGCACAGCAGAGCAGTGAATCTGCAAATGTTTTCTTTGGAATTTTGAGGGGTTTTTGTATACTAATAATATTTTGAAAATCTTCAGGAAAAGTGTAGGGGATCTTCCCACTTAAAAAGCTTCTTTTTCCCCCTCAGGCTTCAATGCTAACAAATCCAGATGGCCCTTTCATAAATCTGTCTCGACTGAATTTAACAAAATATGCTCAGAAACCCAAACTGGCAAAGGTATGTAACTATTTTGGTTAGTGTTGTGATATCTTTTTCTTGTTTTCTGGTGTCATTCTAATGTAACCGTACATGGGATTGGGGATAAAAACAATGATGAGCAGTGGTTTAGATATGAACTTCAGAAAATTAGTGTGTTACTCACCTTTTGACAGTGTTTACCAGACTTGAAATTGAAGGTATGTCTAAAGAGGTTATGGTGAAAGTATAACCTAGGAAAAACATTTGTATAGGATAAAATATTCCCCTGGTAAATAACTTTGAACTGCACATCTAGGAATGATGAAGGGCAACTAAAAAAAGAAAAAGGAGCCAGGAGCAAAAAACCTTCAGAACCAGCAGAACTTTCATTAGTGTCTAGAAATGTGGTTCTGTATACAAATAGATGGCAATCCTGGCCTAAAAATGTTCACAATGTTTGGATTTTTTCCTTTGCTTTTATGGCGTGAGTTAGCACTTTTTTATATAAAAAGGTACCTTTTTTTGTTCAGAATGTTTCTTCATTTTCAGTTAAGGTCATCTGGTTGATGGTCAATGAAACAATCTGACAATAGAACAGGTTTTTCCAGTTTATCTGCCCAACTTACAGGCTACAACTCTTAGTGGCAGGGAGCTGAAAGTTGTGTGAAGATTTATCATTGTTATCTTTCAGCTGAATCTTTCCCCAACACAACCAGTTGGCTGTATGGTTGAACATGTTTCCTGTGCATTGTGCGTTGACAAAAACAACTGTTGGGCTGAGGTCAACAGCTCATTTTGCACAAGGTATCAAACAACTATCTCTAGGGAGTACAAGGTATCAAACACACTCTAGGGAGCTGTGTTTGGCTGTCAACCTAAAGGGGAATAAACCTGTATGAATTCAGACTATTCTGAGAAACATATTGGTGACCACTGTTAAGAAAACCAGCAGTACCTGATAATGTGCTGGTGGAAATTAGCTCTTCCAGTCCAAAACTTTGGTTAACAGTTTTTCATAAGCGGCCAGGAAATTTCTTTGCTTTTTAAAGCCTGATCTAGACTGATGTAGGGAATGGCATTTCAGTATGGTTTTCAAAGGCAATAAATCTTGTGTGGTTGCACTGTGTTCTTCACTCACTGCTTGCATCATTGTCTCTTGGCCTCTTAACCAAACTAGGCAGAAGAATAGGTATCAAATACAGTAAATTCTAGTCTGGTGAGATAATCAAAGACTTCCAGACTGTCATCTGAGGGCAGATAGAAATCAGTTCTTTATCAGTGTTGAAAAAGTACTGCATGCTTTTTGTCCAAGTATGTCCTTGCCAGCAATCAGCCAGCAGACACATTATTATAAATCCATTACAGTCTGGAAAACAGGGGGAATGTAAAAAACCTGGGAAGGATTAGGAAACACAAGACACATCCATAAAAACTAGGCTTAGTTCTTCTGCTTGAAGGCAGCTAGCTTTTAATTGTTATTGGTAACTGCGTCCTATTTAAGTAGATATGTTAGCTTTCAGAGGAAATATTCTCAACAACAACTCTCAGGAATGAGAAACATACATATTTTTAAAAATTTTGGGGTTTAATTAGCATTTTCTGTGGCAGATTTGTCTTCCTTCAGTTTCATATGAAAAGAGGCTTAAGTCAAAAAATGTAAATCAACAGTCAGAAACATCCATAGGCAACAAGTGTACTTGTCAGTATTATGAAGCTAATACATTATGACATTAACGTTTCATACAGAATGTAAGATCTAAGTTTAAATTTGGAGCTACATGGATTTATAACTTTTTTTAAACAAAACAGCATCAAGGCTAAAGCCAGAGCAGGAGGTAAGAATGCAGACTGTACTCTCTGTTAAGAGTAATTGAGTAAAGTTTTAAAACTTTTTGAGCTGTCACCTCTCCCAGTACATAAAGGTGATAAACTTTGCAGCTATTGAATTCACATAATTAGCCAGTCTGTTCATGTTTGTATATGAATACCACCTACATACTTCTTCCTTATGTGTTTGCAAAGTAGTCTCACTGTATCTTTTTTTAAGTTAGATTATCTGTCTGAAGTTTTCCAAGGTTTTGAAATATACAGAAATGTGGCTTTGCTTTGACTTGTATTAGTCATGTTAAAGACTACTCCACAAAACCCCATAATAGACATATAAGGTATCACCTGTCACCAGAGAAAGCCTCTGGTAAATCTCAGTTAGCAACTGTTCTCTGGTATGAAGCAGGAAGTTTTATCTTTTTTAGCTTGTGGATTTTTAATAGACTTATTAAGATATAACTCTAGATATTTTTATCCAAGTGAATGTTTAGTCACTTAAATCCTTTTGAAGGTCACAGTCTGTGCATAACAGCAGCAAACTCCTCATGCCAGCCATGCAAGAAAACATCATTTTTGTCACTTTAGATTTACACACTTTTACTGAATGCTTCCCTGTTATTGAACTAGAGAAGAAAATGTTCCACTACTTCTTTATTGTCTATACTTTTCTTATCCACCTATTCTAAGCTCCCTATATATATGTTACTATTTATAATTCTTTAATGTCTTTTAATAATCTGTTCAGAGTCTTTTCTGACCAAAACTAGAAGAAAAGTAGGTTGTGGTTTGTTTTCCTCACAAGATATGACAATTCATTAGTAATTCTCTAGTTTCCTGAAGGTAAATATTTTAAGAATTTTGTCTAAGAAAATCTGGCAGAAGGGTCATGGAAGCCCGTAGGAGACTGAGGTCTTGTTCTGTATTTCTTTCCTCATGGGGCACTCTTTTCTCCTGGATTTTTAGAATTAATTAAACAAATTTAGAAAAACGTTCTGTTCTTTTGAAGCAATTAAGACCTGGGATTTGGATGCAGAAGAAGGTCAAGGTTCAACTCATTTGAACCTTATGTTACTAGCACCCATAATACATTTTTGGGAACAGAGGCTTCTAGTCTCCATTTAGTTATCCGGTATCTTTCAATGTCATTTTATTCATGGAAAATGCCGCCCCCATTAGCTGATATATGCTCATCCAATAGTCTAGTGCAGAACAGCAACAAGGTAGTATGACTTAATTAGCTTTATACAGGAGGAAACAAAGCTGCAGTTATTTTTGCTCTGTAATTGTTCTGGGCTTATAAGCAGTTAACCACAGCACAACTGATGCATGTAACTTCTTTAAGCTTTGGCATTATGACACTGTGTTTGAGTTTCGGAAGCACAATGTTATTAGCATTTATTTGTCATTTACAAATCATTTTTTTAAAGGATTTCTTTTTCCTTTAGAGATCCCAAAATATTGTAGAGCTTAAAAATTTTTTTTCCCGCAGGCAAAGTTTGCTCAGCTTGCATTCTTAATAAACCTGTGTTTAATTTAAGTAGGTTTAGCACTACATAAGCACCTGAGTATCCATTGCAAAAAGCTTTTTTATAGATCACTGGTTGATTTTACAGTTAAAAGTCATGAAAATGGTACCAGATTTTGAAATATATATTCACTTTTAAGTTATAGCTGCCTGTTTTGTTTTAAAGTGATGTTAAGCACCAAAGATAAGAGGCAATTCCACTAATCTTCTGCAACAAATTAGGAATTAAGATGCTTTCCTGTGATAACAATGTAGCACATCTATAGTTTTTGTCTGTTGGAGTCTTAAATAAATGGAAATGTCCACATTTGTTATGTGTGAATGTGATTGTTTTCCCAAAGAATTAATTTCTGCCTAGCATAATCAAGATTCTGTATTCCTCTAAAAGAATATTATCAATGTTTCTCTTAAAATATGACAATGTTTTAAATATTTTTCTGACAGGCATTGTTTGAATATATCTTTCACCATGAAAATGATGTAAAAAATGTAAGTAACTCATATCTTCCTTTTTCAGATTTTATTATGTATGATTCAGTTATTTCTGTCAGTGTTCTGCTAAACTAAGGATCCAGGCAGAACGTCACAAGTACAGAAGTGAAGCATTAATAGTTGTTTAAGAGGGAGAAATCCTTTCTTACAGGGGTTATAATTGGAAATTATAGTTGGCAAATACCAAGATATGGATTGCTGTCTTTTTTGAGAAGCAAGACATTCTAATTCTTAAAACTGGATTCCTCATCTATTAATATGATGAGGTCTCTGAATCTAATGAATTCATGTTAATGGAATTTATTGGAGCCTGAGTGGTAGCTGAAACTACATGTCAGGTAGCTGAACTGCCTAGAAAGTTGAGTCCTGAGGCTTGAGTATAAGTTACAAAAGACTGTCCATTAACAGAAGAAGGTGAAAATACCTGACAAAACTGGTATTGTTGAACATCACTTGACATTTTAAACTCCTGAGATGAGTGCTTATGCTTTTGGGTGAATAGAAGGAAAATGTATTTGGTGAAACTACATAAAAATAAAATATCAATAGGACTTTGGATACTTTTTCTAGAAATGTAAATCTGCAGTGCTGAGGTGTTTTGTGACATCAAGAGAAAGATTATATTGTCCATACGATTGTCTGTAACATTTATTCTTCAAATGTTTGCCTAATTACAGTTTCCCTCTTAATCGATCCAAAATTTTTCCTGTGGTTCATATGTTACTGCACTGAATGGGAAAGATCAAGTCTGGGTACATATTGTTTAAGCTTCCAGAAAGAGATAAAGGTTGCAGAGGTTTTTTGGCAGCTCACCCAGGGAAAGAATATTTTTATTCAATTATTAAAGTGTCAATATATTTCATTGCTATGTTAGATATATGCTCCCACTTGAAATGGAATAAAAATGTCTGCTTCAAGTTTGTTTGAAAGAAGTTTATGTCAATAATGCATAGTTGACTAAACAGTTATTGAATTTTCTGCAACACTACTAGCTGGTCTTAGATCTGAAGTTAAACTCTCCAGTTAATCAGTAACACACACCAAAAATATTTTGCTGTTGTTGACACAGCTCATAATCATTTCCAAATGTACTGCTATGTGAAGCTTTTTAATCTAGTATCAAATGATTATAGTTGTACACTGTCAATTTATTGCATAGCATTCTTTTAAGAGGATTGAATTGTAATGCACTATTAATCCAAAATATCATTGAAACAGTAAGTGCAAGTGTCAGAAATGTCAGAGAGAAATAGAAATTAACATTTACATATCTGATACTGAATATGAAGAAAGTGGCTGGGTTTTAGCCCACTAGAAATTAAGAAATTATTTTTGTTACTGAAAATCCAGTTCACTAAGAATAAAAGGGTCACTTAATACGATGCTGCATGTGCCTACACTTTAAGGACATGCAGGATCTGCAGGCTAGAAATAAGATAATGGTAGTTATTTTCCAAGCACTCCAGAAAAAATTGGAAGATGTTTTTGCACTGTACTGCATGTATCTTGACATCCTTGCTGAGAATCCCAAATCACTGTCTTGCAGGAAAATTCTGTCTTTATTTTTTTTCCCACCTAAGACATTTGAATAAATACCTGTAAGCAAAGAAGTGTCAGCTTAATCACCACCATTTACTGTGTAATGAGAGGGCGATCAGTGTTTGGTTAATGATTGTGTCTTGTTGGAAAAAAAAGTTGTGAATTGAATTCACACTTCACAGAATGAGATGTCTTTATAATGTAATGTGTATCTCTGAAGAGATTTTTTTGAGCTGTTCAGTTTGCTTTTTCTCATTTGTTCTCACTGACTCTTTTTTTATGTGCTTTCTACACCATTTGCATTATAACTCCACTCTCTAGACTGTCCTCCCTGCCTTTTGAACTTCATCTGCATTAATTTTTCTCAAACAAAAAAGAAACACTTTAACATCTCCTAAAATGTGGCTGCATCACTGTTTATTCACCTCTCCTAGCAATGGTATTTCAGAAATTCAATTTCTTGCATCTCCCTGAAAAGAATTTGGTAACTTAGGGTTCATCAGAGAAACACCACATATGTTAACTGTTTAAAAGTTGATCTGGCTCTTGCTTGATCACTTGTTAGAACATTCACTGACATCTCTTGCATCTTTGTGTTACCTGCTGCTGTGTGATCTTGAACACTCTTTAAAAACAACATTTTTTGCATGAAATGAAAGAGTTTGAAAGGCCTGGAAGCCTGGGAAATTGACTTAAGTTTGAAAAGTCTTTACTTTGGACTTTCTGCATGGATAGAATAGCAGTTCCTGCCATTCTGCATGGATAGAATAGCAGTTCCTGCTATTTTGCAAATAAAACACAAAGCAGTAGTGACAATATCCTTTCGTTGTCACTGTGCTGAACTGGAACAGTCTGTACTGTTCTCATCTGCATTATTATTTAAGAAACAAAGGCAGTTTTATTATTTATCTTCTGTTTCATATTCAACCAGTGTACAGAAAGAAAAAAAAAAGACTCAGCAATTTCAGTTGAGAAATGCCATTAATCATTGTGCATTCAGCTGGATAAATACTGCTAGGAAATTGGTTCAAATTAAAAGTAAATACATCTGTAATCTATCAATTATCAGAAACATGGGGATGCAAGAAGAACAGAGAAGCACTGAGCTTTTCAGCACTTGAAAATGTATTCAAAAGCCTTTCATCTTATGTAATGAAAAATTAAACACTTGTCTGAAGAAAATACTATTTCCATATCCGTTATTGCTCTTGACTTGTTTCCTTTTGAACACATATACTTAATAACTGACTTTCTGTACTCCTTGAGCTATTTCTAAAAGCCATTTTATCGGCTGAATGGTGTAAGAACAGGGCAGTTTCAAAGACTTGTCCAGAAATAGTTCTGCTGCTACTTTTTTCAGTAGACCATGACATATTTTGCCGTTATTCACAAGTGGGTAATGATGACAAAACACTTTTTCCTGAGGAAGCACAAAGGTCATACAATATATACTTGTGGCCAGAAGTCACGACCTCTCATTTCACCTTAGTTCTTCTCAATACTTTGTAGTTTATACTCTCTGATAGAAATCTATTTAAAATGGAATTGTGTTAGATTTACAAAATATGGAAATCCAGGACACACCAAAATAAATTGTGCTGAATTGACTAGGGCTAATGTAATTTCCTCAGCTATCATAGAGACTATCTGGTGTTGATTTGTCTAGAAATAAGACTTTAGTCAGTAATTGTTGCTGGGAAAATTACTGCCATTCAACAGCAATGAAATAAGCAGCAGATGCTCACTATTGTTTCCATCTATCTAATTTCTTGACGCGTACAATACTCTGTATGAAATTTCTGTTTCAAACAACTGTACATTTACCAATTTAATTTTGCAATACAATAGTAAATTGCCACAACCCTACAAGCTGTCTTATACTGCTTTGCAGCTGGTAGACAGTTTTGAAGTTATAGTACAGTTTAGCTAAGGAAAGTAATGGTTAAAAAATGAAACTCAGATCATGCTAAATACAATTAAAGAATCTACATTAATTTTCATTCTTTAAGAAAGACTTTTTTAAAAAAAAAACAAACAACAGAAAACCCACCAAGTATGAGGGGTTTTAACCTTTTTATTTGCACAAACATAAGAACTGAGTGTAAAATAAATTTGTTCTGAAAAGCATCTCAGGGTTAAGACTCTTATTGAAATGGACTGTGCATACATGAGTATGCCAAGTGCTCTAGACAGTAACAACTTCCGCTCATCAGTATGTCCAGATATGATGAGTTATATCCTAAAGTTTATTAAAACTTTCAGGACAAGCAGTGTAGGTTTTGAACTGATGTCTGTATTAGAATCAAAAGGATTCCTTAAAAGGACATACATGCCAATTCCAAATCCATCCTGGTTTTGCCTTCCAGTTATTATTATTACTTCACCAATGTTCAGCAATGCATAGGAGTGCAGGACAGGCATATCACTACTGCTGTTATGGATTGGTTTTAAATTAACATGTTGTGCAGATTGAACATTGATTTGTACCCAAACCGTGCAGTTAAAAACCCAAAGTTTGTAGCAGAATTAAATTTAAATATGCTAGTAGTTGGTATTGACGTGGCAAGTTGAAAACTTTTACTTTCAAAAGACTATTTTAATCCATTTACTAACATTTCAAGGGTCACATTGTCAAAAGATTTTTTTTTTTTTTGTAATACCAGCAGAAATTTTTAACTATTAGCATGCACAAAGCCTTCTCAGGCAAACACTTTTTAGAAGTATTTGTAACTTTGGTAGTATTTTTTGATTGGAGTTATTGTAATCACTTGTTGATTACTAGAGTATCAGAAACAAGATCTTCCTATTCCTTTCCTTTTTCGTTAATTGGAAAATATAAAAACAGGATTGAATTTCATAAACTAACTTCAAAATGAAGTCATGCTGTGTTTCTTGATGTTAGATCCCAGGAAGAGTTCAGGATCTGCACCGACAGATAAACTGCTGATGTTACTGTCTACTAAGCCTGAAGCAGTCCTAGTTCCCATTTTCCAATCGCAACCAAAATTGTTAGCCTTGCATAAAATAGTTATCAGAAGTAATTAGGGTACCAGAAAGAAACCTGAATGTGTAGCTACAGAAGGGATCATTTTCTGAGACTCAGTCCTCCTTCTTGAGCCCTTGTCATCAGAGGACTCTGAGGAAAGCTCTTTGAAGCACAGTATTTGCAGTATGATCCTTTCTCCTCTGAAGTGGCTGCTCCTGCTGCCTTAGAGGCAGGTGTGGTATTTGACGTTTGGACACATTGTTTATACATTTGTAAATGCAACAAAACTAATGTTTTAACATCAGCTACTTTCACAGATTTTCCAGTGCTGGGACAAAATTGCTCATGTACCTTCATATGAAAGGAAGAATCTGTCTGGGAGGGAATCCAACAATTTCTGTCTTGAAGCAAGCTTACTCCTCATTATAGCTGTAGTGTATAGGTGTAGTGTAGTTGAAAGGCCCTGTTGTGCAATTTGCAGAGACATTAAGAAACAAGATAAGAGCTGCCATCTAAGGCCTTCAAGGATTCCACCTAACTTGAGGAAACAATGAATTCAGAGTTGTAGGTTTACCTGAGTTTTCTCTCTCCTGTCACAGGGAATGACAGCTGTCTCTTTCTCTTAGGGACAACACTGATGCAACTACTTATCCTGAATTGCTACAGAAAACAAATTATTCTTTCCCACAAAGCCAAAAGAGAGCAACTTGTCTAAATTGTCATAGCTCCAATGACTTTTCTTCCTTATGTCAGATCTAAACCCATTGACTACCTGCAGCCTCATTTTGCTAGCAGAAAGAACAGGAATCCAGTGTAGGGGTAGATTCCACTAAATTGGGTTCTTAGAGCATTTCAAGTATTCAGATTAATTTTTCCTGGAATTATTTGTTTATCTGCTACTGGGTGACTGGTGCATATAACTTTTACATATTGTTCCTAATAGATAACTTGTTTCTGATTTCTGTGGTCGTCAAAATGTTTACCAAAAAAACAAGCAAGAAAGATTGGTTCTTTGTTATGAAAATACTGTATTAAAGCTTTTTACACTATTTCTGATGATATCCTGAAAATATAGCAAACATAGCATGGCTTTGATATGTTTGGAGACAAAAAGAAATTTTTTTAAAAAAAGAAACACAAGTGCTTCTGTGGTAGATTGTGGTATAGAACAGACATATATTTATTTTAACAGAGGTGTTGAAATTATAGTTAAAACATTAAAGGCCATACATTCTGGCTGTGGTGGCTGATTAGAGCACATTGATTAGCTTACCTGCTTTTCCAGTATACCAGACAAAAGAGATTTTGTGCCTCCACCATCTTCAATAGGTATCTGTTTCTTAGAATATTTCTCTGTTTTTCCTGTAATAAAATAATTATTTACATTTTAGACATTTTAAAGGAAGAAACATTTCTTATTGTACACATTTGAGAGCTTCCAGAAGTGACTGCAACCTGATATTAGCAATGAGATGACAATTTCTACAGTATTTCACACTCACTGAACTTACTTCTTTATTTTAGTTTATTTTTACTTGGTTTTAACAACTTTTGCTGAACAAGTATGGGAAGCTTGGAAAATTGGTTTTGCTTAAATAAATAGTCAATATATTCTGAAGTGGCACTGCAGGAGTTTGATCAAATTAATTTTCTATTTTCTTGTTGAATTAGAAGAAGCTGTTTGGATTGCTTATTTTAACAGGGACAAATAATCCTTTCAGCTATTTTATGATCTAAACTATAAAAGTAAAAACAAGAAGTAGTACCTCCACCTCAAGTTAACTGGATTTTTGTTCAAAATTTTCTCTTTACAAAAATCTTTACGGTATTTTCTTTGTGTAAACATTGATGGTTTTAATTTTAAGATGATGGGTTTGTTTTGGAAGGCTCTAGATTTGGCAGCCCTTGCCACTGAGCACGCACAATTCAAGGACTGGTGGTGGAAAGTCCAAATTGGGAAGTGCTACTATAGGTAAGCCATTGTTTGTTTCTTCTGTGGTGATGGAGTGTGGGTGCAGGACCTGTACTGCTGGGTGTGTTGTGCAATGCTGAACACTGAGAAATAGCTCAGAAAGTGTTTTGTTGGAGAGTGCTGTGCTTACAGTTAAACCTCCTTCAATGTACAATGAGACCACTGCTTGAGATAAAGGCATCCATGTTGAGTAACTGAATCAGTTGCAATTTTGCCTTTGTTAATGGATTTTAAAGTAATTATTTGAAAAGTCAGTCAATAAATGCAAAGAACTATTGTTAAAACAGACCACAAAAAATAAATGTTACCATATTAGTTTGAGAAATAACCTGTCCATGAGGGCTTCAGGTTGATGAAATAATGCAGAATAAAATATTCATGTTAGACACTTTCTGCCAAAAGTACATTGTCCAAGAAATACCAGTTAAAAATATGCTGAGGCCTCAGGCTGGCACCCCATACCCAAACATCAAAGCAGAGTAGGATAATGAGAAATAATAGCAATTCTTAAAACATCTCCCCTCCCTTTCCTTCTTCCTGGGCTCAACTTCACTCCCAATTTTCTCTACCTTCTCCCTCCTCAGCAAAACAGGGGGATAGGGAATGGAGGTTGCAGTCAATTTGCTCTGCTGCTCCTTCTTCCTCAAGGGAAGGGCTTTTCACATTCTCCCCTTGCTCCAGCGTGAGTCCCCCACAGGGTCACAAGTCCTGCAAGTAGACCTTTTCCAGTGTGGGCTCATCTCTCCACGGGGCCACAGGTCTTGCCAGGAGTCTGCTCCAGCATGGGCCTCCCATGGGGTCACAGCCCCCTTCAGGCATCCAGCTGCTCCAGCATGGGTCCTTCACAGGCTGCAGGTGGATCCCTGCATCCTCATAGTCCTCCATGGGCTGCAGGGGCACAGCTGCCTCACCGTGGTCTTCGCCATGGGCTGCAGAGGAACTTCTGGAGCACCTCCTCCTGCTCCCTCTGCGGCGACTTTGGTGTCTGCAGAGCTCTTCTTCTCACAGATTCTTACTCCTCTCTCTGCCTATCGTTGCACCATTTTTTCCTCCTTCTTAAATGTATTATTCCTCCATGTACATAATTCCTATGCTAATTATGGAGGCACTGCCACCATCATGGGTGGGCTCAGCCTTGGCCAGTGGTGGGTCCATCTTGGAGCCTTCTGGCATTGGCTCTGTTGCGCATCGGAGACATGTCAGCTTCTCATAGAAGCCATCCCTGTAGCCCCCCAGCTACCAAAACCTTCTCATGCAAACCCAGTACATGAGTTAGAAGTCATTTATTACTTTCAGGATTTTTATGAATCATGTTATAGAGATCAATGCATCCAAGCAGGTACCTGGGCTTCCAGGATCCCAAAATACCTTATGTCCTCATTAGCTGTGTTTCTTTGTTTAAGCTGGCTTGTTCTGTTTGTGTTTTCTGTTTCTTCAGCAAATGTTCTCTTTGGCTGGAAGAAACAAAAGGCAATTTGTATATGAGAAAGTTTGTGTTGTTGAAATTGAACAGTCCTCTTAATTTTTAGTTGTGTAGCTTTTATAGATTACTGCAAAACATTTGGCAGTAATTCTGCAAAATAAATGCCTTTGAGATGAAATAGACTTCTGTGATGTTCATTCACAGTGGAGAGTATCTGTGTCATCTTTGCCATGGGTGAGGAAATTCTGCTCTGAAACAGTTTGGATGGAATTGAGACATTAACTGCTCATTTTTGACTGTCTGTTCTAAAAGCAGGAGGAAGTGCGATGAATACAAGAACATCATTATTCACGTAGCACCAGAACGCTGCATGTATAAATGGGGACCAAATTTCATGAATTTGTCTTTTTTACGGTTGTAAATGCTTATTTTGTTATCTTCATATTGACATGTTTTTTGTTAACATGCACACAAATATGTGGTCTTAAAGAGTGCTTTCAGGCAGGTTATGTTTGATTTATTGTGCACTGCCTCATTATTTAATAAGCTTTTAAAAAACCCCTTAAAAACCCCAATAAACAAGTACCTTCTATATGTATCTGTTGTCTCTTTAGGTTGGGATTATATCGTGAAGCTGAAAAACAATTTAAGTCAGCCCTTAAGCAGCAGGACATGGTTGATACGATCTTGTATTTGGCAAAAGTAAGTCATAGATACATCATTGTGTTTAAAAGTATATGATCTCCCTGCCTGAGGCAATACATGTTAACGGTTGCAATGAAAGTCAGTGGTTTACAAAATTATTTTAGAGCTCACAAACAAGATTAAAAAAAATCCCCTATGTTACTGGATTCTTTGTTCTAAACTCCAATGAGGATTATGTAGCTAAAAAATTATTGGAGTTCCAGTATGAAGAACAATGTGGCTATATATGGTATTCTAGGAAACTAATGCAATAAATCTGTAAATAAAGAGCGAAGCTCAAAATCCTAGTTTCACAAGCCAAACCAAAAGAAAGTGAGCTTAAAGGAATCAATGAGAGACCTTGAAACAGGAAATGTTCTGCCAAAATAAAGGCATTAAAAGCTTTAGAAGAACAAGTGGCACAGCTGAGTCTCAGAGCTACGTGTTTACCAGGATACACATTAGATTCTAAACATTTTCTAAGACCTTCAAGAAAAGGTGGCCTGTGAGAAACTAAAACTGCATTTTTCTTCATCATGTCCCAGAAGGAGATAAAACCAGTTGCTTTTCATCAGTTCCCCTTAAGCCAGCTGTCACAGGTCTGTCCAAAAGTCATCACTGCTAGTGGATAACTCATATTCGTATGTGCTTTACCTTTCTTGAGCAATTTTTGTTTTGTATTTAAATGATCATCATTGTTCTCTGGAGACTTGTTTTCAATACAGTGTTTGGAGTTCATTGACTCAATTAAGGTTAGTAATTTTAAATTCCTGTCTCTACCACAAGTCATTCTGCAAAGTACATAGAATCACAAAATGGTTTGGGTTGGAAGGGATGCCAAAGATCATCCATTTCCAACCCCCCCTCTCCATGTACAGGGGTGCCTTCCACTAGACCAGGTTGCTCAGAGCCCCATCCAACCTGGCCTTGAACACTGTCAGGGATGAGGCATCCACAACTTCTCTGGGCAACCCGTCCCAGTGCCTCACCATCCTTATAGTGAAGAATGTCTTTCTACTACCTAATCTCAACCAACCGTCTTTCAGTTCTAAGCCATTCCCCCTTGTCCTGTCACTACATGTCCCTGTAAAAAGTCTCTGTCCAGCTTTCTTATAGGGTCCTGTCATGTACTGGAAGACTGCAATGAGGTGACCCTGAATCCTTCTGTTCTCCAGGCTGACTCAACTCTCTCAGCCTTCTCTCCCAGGAGAGGTGCTCCATCCCTCTAATCATCTTGTTGGACCTTCTCTGGACTGACCCCATGAACTACACAGAATTATTAAATTGGCAGAGTAATTAGATTAACAAACAGTGATTCATTACAGGAGATTTGCATCCTGCCACATTAGTACTAGCTCAGGCAGGAGCTGCATTTGAGCTTCCACCTCCCACTCCATACACCAGCTTGCTATAAAACATTGCACAGCATGATTTAGTCACTGTCAGTGGACAGGAAATAAAGTATGGCACTGAGATATGGCTCAGTCTAACAGAGCTGAAAAAATCAGACTTGAGTTAAGCAGCCATTAAAAAATAATATGATTGCATAAAGTTCTGTGGAAGTATACTGATACTACGATACCAGTTAGTTTTGTTTATATTCATTATTGCAACAGCTACCTGGGTTTTAAAAAATATTTTCTTGAAAGCGATCTCTCCTTTGAAATGTAATGTACGAAAAGATAGAAGAGCAAAAGAAAAATAAAAAAGTAGGAGTCTTTAAAGAAGTCAGGACCTGCTGAGAAGTTGCAAAGTATTTTATGACATTGAAGAGCTAGAAATGGGCTATTTTTACAAGAGAGAGACCAAAAACAGAATGGAGCCTTTCTGCTTTTAGTATATAAACCATAATTACTACAGCTGTGATACTCTTAAAGAACAGGTGTCCCCAAAGCAACTGTGAGTAGATGGAAATTGCCCCACCTGTTTTTTAATTTATTTTGCCTCTTATCTAGAGAGCAGCTCTACAGTCTGCAGAGATGTTGGACAGTGTGATATCACACTGGTTATGGGAATAACATAGTAGAGTACTGTGGCTGTGTGGTCTTAGCATCTGTAGTGAGTGCATCTTTGGCATGAACCTCCAGATTAAGTAGTAGAGCAAATTTAAGTCATTAATTCTCAGAAAACATACTTCATAAAGAAAGATAAAAATATTAAAAAGGGGCAGATCTAGGGTGTAGCTTTTCTGTTTCTTCTATGGGCTCCTCCAGGCCACCGAACCCCGCCCTCAGTAGCTCCCTACTCCGGGAGCTCCGATCCTGGGCCGGGCGGTGGCTGCTGCTCGCAGGTAAAGATAGACGTACTAGTTGTGTTTTATCAGCGTCCTTTATTCTCCCTCACGGAGGGAAAAACGGATAACAAGATGTGTAGTGGACAACGTCGCAAGACTGGCCCTGCCCACCTCTCGCCCGGGGCCTTTATGCCCTCTCTCCGTGGAGGGCAAGGCGAGAGACAAGCCAATAGGCCCATGACGGGCCCATGACATCTGGCCAGTCCTGGGTGAACAGGGGAGGGACAAGTGGAATGCAGAGCTGTGAGTGGCCAAGCCAGTGGAGGATCCCCATTGGCCTGCACACTGCTACACTAGGGGAGTTTCACACTGCCATTTTGTCAATTGGATGTGTCATTCATGGTTAATTATGTAATTAGTGCAGTTCTAGTCTACTGAGTACCATACCCTCCAAAACCCTTACTCTTGTATACATTTTCACTAGAAGGCATTAGTTTCCTAGCTTAATACCGGAAATGCAAGTGACATTAGTGGAATAAGTGTAAAAAATGCCTGTATTTTTTTTTTTCATTTTGCCAATGACCAACTTGGAATAGCAGTCCCTTTCTTGGAAGAAATAGTTGACAGCTCTTTGACAATTAAGAATGTCGTTCAGTAGTCATAGGAGAGAATTCTTAGCAAATGTCTACAGCAGTATGTATCTATGGTATTGCAAAAAAACAATGTACAGGTTTGAGTGTTGACTGTCTTAAGTCCATGAAGTTCAAGGGCAAAAGCAGAAATTGTGGTTGGAGGTTTCTCAGGTGTTCAGTTAACATTGATGTTTGTCTTACATTTCATCACAAAATGTTTGTATCAGGATACCAGTCACAGATTCTTTCCCTTTTCTAGTAGTATCAAGTATTAGCACTAATAAATATACTGTTTCTCCAACAAAATCCTTTTCCACTGAGTGGGAGATAGATAAATCATCCTAGCCATCTAGTTTCCCAAAGCATGTGTGCAGGGTGTTTCCCTTTGCTGTAGCTGTGTTTACCATACCCCATAGCAGGAGGGCTTTACAGTTGTACTCTCAGACAGCTGCAGACGTGATCCCTGTCAGCACATTGCAATACATTGGATGTCCAGTTCTCAAACTATTATTATCCACATTGCACATTTTCATAACCAACAAAGAAGCCAAAATCACAGAGGCAAAACTGCCCTCTTTCCATAGGATTTTATTGTTTGTGACAGGGGAGATTGGTTGAGCAGCAAGGAAACTTGAAAGTGTCACTGCTCTGTGCAGTGCAGTCTTATTTGACTAAGTAAAACATTTTGATATTCCAGCACCATCAATCTGAAAATCCAGTTCTTTCAAGTCTAAGCACAAATTTTTGAAAAGATATTATACATGGAAATATTCAAGGTGATATCTTCGTCTCAGTGTCAAAGTATATTATATATGATAATAAATAACAAGATATTTGTAATTAGTAATATTCAAATTAATAATACATAGATGGTATGAGGTAAATTTAATTATCCTAAGTAGCCTATTATATCTTCATTACACAGATCTAGTCAGCATTCAGTCCATTATTTTCCGAGTATTATTCATCATCTCAGCTGATGGTTTACTGCATAAATGGAGGTGTCATCCCTTTTATTTATCTCCCTTGTTAAACGTGTGTAAAAGTCAGACATTTGACATCTATATACACTTTTTATTTGTTTAGGTGTATTTGCGCTTGGATCAGCCTGTAACAGCTTTGAACCTTTTCAAGCAAGGGTTAGATCGATTTCCTGGAGAAGTGACTCTTATTTGTGGAATTGCCAGAATCTATGAGGTATGTACCCACTATGCAATCCTTATAGTGGGCCAAATTCAGCTGCTTGAGTAAGAAAAAAGAGCTAATATTTGAATATCACTGTAAAGTCATCAAAACCCAACTGTGCTGATTTTCAGTGTCACTGATGCAAAACAGGTAACTTTCCACAAAGGTACTAAGGTAATGTCAGGGGAGCCTTGCAGGCTTATTTGTTTCCGTAGTTAATCACACCATTTGCCCTTGGCATGCAGAAGCAAGTCCACATTAAGTCAAGTCATCCAGATGTTGTCCTTGCAGCTGGGGCTAGTTTATATATATTTCATCATACTAAAACTGCTCAAGTCACCAATTAGCAAAATTAAAGAGCAGAATTGTTTATTTGTCTATGTTGTTTTTAGTAGCACTGTGTGTTACCATTAGTTTCTTAATCCTTTGAGACCAGTTAGAATGTGAATGTTTCTTAGTTAGGAAGTAGATGTTGTATTGAGTAGGATTAGTTTTAAAGTAGTTTCTCTTTAGCTTGGTAACCATGTATTTTGTATTTTCATGTGAAACAGTGGACTTAATATTGTTTTTCACTGGAAGTTGGTAATGTGCTATTCCAGAACAAACATTGAAAACAAAGTAATGAATTTATTTTTTTTGTCTATATTCATGCTTGGCATTCTATCCTGTTCTCAACATTCTCATCTAACCCCTAAGCCTTAATCCATTTTCATATTAAATCCTTTGTGTCCTTCAGCAAGGAATAAAACAGCTGCATAATTTTGGGAGGCTTTTCTTTCTGAATTGTTGAATAGTTTTAAAAATGGATATTATTTTGCAAAACCATACATAACATTGCATAACCCTTTAAGGAATTAATAAATAGCGGCATATACTTGATAGGATCTAGTTTTGCACTGACACCTGAGTACAGGATTATAACTTCATTAGCAAAGATTTATACTGCAACACAGGGCTGCTTTCATTGCATAGTCTCACAAGTGGAATATATGTATCAGGCATCTTAATCAGAGCTTTTCTTCTCTGTCACTAACTTTTGACAGTACAAAGAGTTGTGGAGCATTTTTGGTTTTAAAAAATCCATAATTTGTAAAGGGACTGCTGTATTACTGTTTCCTTTAATCACAAGAAATCCATTTTTTATAGCTAAATACACTGCTGAGGTTATATAAAAGATTTTTCTTTAGTTATGCTGAGAGCACATTGTATCTATAGCACACAGGTAGAAATTATTGTTTGATTTTTTTTTTGTTTGTTTGTTTTTTTCTTGTATGGGATAGGATTTTTACCCCTCAGAAACAGGGAGCTGTCATTTACAGCAGTGAGTTTGCCCTAATTCATCTTCCAAGCAGCACACATCCAAGCATATATTTATATACAATACAATTCTCTTAACTGGCATATCCTAGGTAGTACAAGTTTTGGTAAATTCATGATTCCTGTTTTCAAAGGCACCTAATAGATCTTCATAAGCAATTATATTCTTGTTTGTGTTCAGAGCAATTAATGAGTTGATTTAAAAAGCACTGAAAATAATTGAGACATTGGCTGTGGAAGTAAGTCTGTTCTGTGTTACTGTACTGGGAAACTGCACAGTTCTGGTTATCACGAGGCATTGTGCAAGAAGGGGCAAATGTCTGTTTCATGAGGTGCTGCTCCATCACTGGGTCCCCATGGGGTCACAAGTCCTGTCAGTGAACCTGATCCAGTGTGGGCTCTTCTCCTCATGGGACCACAGGTCCTGCCAGGAGCCAGCTCCAGGGTCTCACAGGGTCACAGACTTCTCGCAGGGTCACAGCCTCCTTTGGGCATCCACCTGTCCAGCATGGGGCTCCTCCACAGTCTGCAGGTGGATCTCTGCTCCCCCATTGACTTCCATGGGCTGCAGGGGCACAGCTGCCTCACCATGGTCTTCACCATGGGCTGCATGGGAATCTCAGCTCCAGTTCTTGGAGCACCTCCTGCCCCTCCTTCTGCACTGACCTTGGGGTCTGCAGAGCTGTTCCTCTCACATATTCTCACTCCTCTCTTCCTGGCCACAATTACATCTGTGCAATAACATTTTTTTTCCTTCTTAAATACATTACCACAGAGATGTTACTACCTTCTCTGATGAGCTCAGCCTTGGCCAGTGGGAGGTCCATTCTGGAACCAGCTGGCATTGGCTCTGTTGGACATGGAGGAAGCTTTGGCAGCTTCTCACAAAAGCCACCCCTGTAGTCCCCCGTCAACTTCCAAACCCAACACAAGAGGCTGTCTCTTTTTCTAAAAAATAAAAACCTAATAAAACTCTTTTTGTAGCTGTGGCACAGAGTTAATTTCAGGTACAGATATTACTAATACACTAATATGCATTCCTCTCATAGATGTGTGTATTGCTTGTGAAGATAATCAAACAGTGGTGTTGAATGGTACGATCAGAGAAATTTAAGAGCATATGTAATTAATCTCAATTAGGTACTGTACAGGACATAGGTAAAGCACTCAGTAGATTAACATTTTAATAAGTTCCATATTAAAAATAGGTGATAAACAGCAGAAGTAATTGGAATTTTTGTCCAATTGTATAGGAAATGAACAATATCTCCTCGGCTGCAGAGTACTATAAAGACGTCTTAAAACAAGACAATACTCATGTGGAAGCCATTGCATGCATTGGCAGTAACCACTTCTATTCAGACCAACCTGAGATAGCTCTGCGGTTTTACAGGTATCTGTATTATGGAGAGGGAGGGAAGGGGAACAGAACATATGGGAAGGTTATATAAAGGGTTGATTTGTGTAATGCAGAAAAAAAATTAATTAGGAGATTGGCATGGGAGGATGAATGAGCATTTGGACAAATATCACCATAAAATCAGTTTACCAACTTTTGTGTCTTCTTATACAGTGATAATTACATCACTACAAACTTGTAATCATTACATGAGGAGTGTGTAGAAGTATCAACAAAGATTATCAAAACAGTTACCATTCAACTAATAAACAAGGGAAAGTTCTTTCACAGCATGAGGAGGTTTGAGAACAGTGGATCTTAATCTCAACTTCAGTTGCATACAGAAGGCGCAAGGACTTCCTATTTTTAGCCCTCACTGTGCCTGAAGTGACCAGGAGTTGTGACCACAAAATTCCTGACTTGGAACATGGGCTGGGCTTCCTGTGTGTTTTACTGAAAGCAGTGAAAAGATAGTGTTAAACAGTGCTGCTGGATTTTTGTTTCAATACAGAGGGCAAAGGAGCCTGACATTCTCTCTCTAAGAGCAGATTAAGTCAATAAGAGCACTGCCATCACATTTCTGTTGAACTTGAGCTCTTTTATGCTTTAGGTTCAGAAAATCAGTCATGCTGCAGACAGCAGCCGTCTTTTTCCCTGGTCCTCATAGCATTTCTGTTTTTCCTATAAATATTAATAAACAGAATTTTTATAATACATCTCCATTTTAAATGACGCATTAAACAATATCAATGTGAATCAAAATCTGAGTTATGCTTGATGTGTAAGATTAATGTAGATTCACATCTAAATGTACTGTTACTAATTAGACCAGTACTGAGGGATGGGAATTAAGCAAAAAAATTGAAGTCTTAAGAGTTATATAAAGTAACAGCAACAAACTACAGCTTGATTGATGTCGAGGGATTGGAAAGACGAAAGAAAGTCTGCTACATCTCTATCTTACAGTAAAGTCAGATCATGTGGCTCAGTCAAGAAGGCAGAAGTTACTGATTTATACAGACTTTTGCACAGTTTTGATTCTAATGAAAAGTACCCTGCACATTCCCTTCATGAAACTACCAGGTGTAAGACTGTAACACTTGGTTTCTATACCCTCTCAGAATAGGGAGAAAGGAGGAGAAAACTTTGTCTTTTAGAGTAGAACTCCTACTTGAAATCAATTTAAAAAAAAATGAAATAAATGTTTTCTTTCAATCTAGACGGCTCCTGCAGATGGGTGTTTATAACTGCCAGCTCTTTAACAATCTGGGCCTCTGTTGCTTCTATGCCCAGCAATATGATATGACACTATCCTTATTTGAACGGGCACTGTTTTTGGCTGAAAATGAGGAGGAGACAGCAGATGTGTGGTACAACTTGGGACACGTGGCTGTGGTATGAAAAATATTAACAAATTTCTGAATAAATAGAATTTATAAAAATGTAAAAAAAAAAAATAATTAGGAAGGACTAATTTCCCTGATGGATATACAAAACCTGATAGTGTACAGAATAAAGTCCAGAACAGATGGAATGTTTATTTGCACTTCAGTAGGGAGGAAGCAGCAAGAGAAAAAAACTCTGTACATTACAGAATGTGTCTTTCTCCTGCTAAAAGATACTCACTCCTCAGTGAGTTTAACCTTCCCATCTTTCTAAAAAAATTGCAACACATAACAGCCCTTGAAGGCCTTGGCTGCAAAACGAGCTAATCTGGCCCAAAAAAATGGAATTCAAGATATTTTTCTAGGAACTGTTGTTTGTTTTACGTGGAGAATTAGACCGATTCTCTTGTCATAAAAATACACATTCAACAGCAAGTAGCCAATACTAAAGCTCTAAGTAGGTCATTGTTGAGCAGGTATGTTTCTCTGTCTTAGAGGCAGCTATAGAAATATTGTGTAGTTATGTGATAACTTTGTTAAATTTCTACACAAATTTTCTTACATTCTTGCCCATTTTGGCAGATGTTCTTCAACAAGTTGTGCTAGATTTCTCTTTAGCTACCTGCCCAGAATAAGTTTGCTGAATACAGTTTTTGACATCTTTCTAACATGAGGGATCTTCAGTTGTTGATAGTGATTTGAGTCAGAAACACAACTGTCTTGCTTGTACTGCAACTAGGATAAACAGTCATTTATACTGCCTAAAACATTGACATTTGAACTCATGTGCCTGTATTTTTCAGCTTTTGTCACTTTTGATGTTTAACCTGATGCTGTGTCACTGTCAGTCATAGCACTATAGTAGTAGTAGTCAGCTGCTCCATATGAGAAGTGAATCTTCCTTAACTTAAATATGTGTAGAGACAGAGAGGCAAGATGACTTCCTCTCTGGAGACATCTCAGTTTTTCTTACCCTGCTATAGACAGTAGCAAATAGCATAATCTTTAGATGACACTTTAATCATCTAAAAGTTAAATTAGATGAAGTGAATATCACTTGGAGCGTGGAAGTTTGTGCTGGGGAGAAATGATTCTGTCTAGAGAAAGAATAAGGAAAAAGAGTATCTGGGAAGAAAGCACACATGTTTCTGATCAGCCTGTTTTTATTGTATTTTGAATTCCATTTTAGTACTTATGGGTGAAAAGATACTCCAGAGAATAAAACAGATGCATGTTGTTTCCAGTCTTTTCACAAATGAAAATGCAGTCTTACTTTTAGGGCATAGGAGACCTGAATCTGGCTTACCAGTGTTTCAAGCTAACATTAGTCAACAATAATGACTATGCAGAAGCTTACAACAACTTGGCTGTGCTGGAAATGCGAAAAGGTCACACGGAACAGGTCAGTGCTGAATCTCAGCCTAAGCAGAATGCTTCATTTAGCCCTTTTGTGTTTAACAAACATGGCATTTCTCTGAGGTGGAGGCACCATATGAATGGCTAACTTCAGGCAGCAAACATGGATAACTATTATACATATTTCAGTGTAAGCTCTGTATTGTCTTGCCATCTTCCATTAAACTGCTCATTCTTTGGCATATCCAAATGAATCATCAAAGACAGGCAAGGTTTACAATGGCTTTGCAGTTGTTGAGATATTTTTTTAAAATTGATACCAAAGCAAACCCCATGACTTTGTAATCATCACTTAATTGACAACTTTGACTGTACATTCAGTTTATAAATGTAGATAACATACTTTTGTTGTGTGGCAGAAGAGAACAATCAGATTAGCTCTTGAAAAGGCTTTTTAGCAAGGAGATTGCTTTAGAATTTTGTCACAAAGCAGCAGGTTCTTGATAAATAGTTTTGCATCAGTGAGCTTGGTGGTTCATCTTACCTAATGTGAGTATACTAAGCTGTATTGTGCTTAGATGTATAATTGAATGCATGGTGGATTACATGTAACCATTTTCATACACATTCAAGGAAAATGAATATGTGTTTTTCGGACAGTTTTGGACAGAACTACTGTGGGCTTGTTTTAAACATCATGAGAGCAAGCTAATTTCATGGATTCATATATACATCACAGAGCTACAATAAATTATAAAAACTTGTAAATGCCTTTTCTTAAGAGCAAATTCTGTTAGAGAGAAGTTAACTTTATTCAGATAACCTAGCAATTGCCATGGAAACACTGACATGAACCCAGCACTGGATGTTTCCAGTGACAAATAAAATTTGAGTTCAGTTTCAGTTTCATAATCAGTAAATTTATAGACATTTAATTCCCTAGCAGAGCATACCCTCAGTTGTGGAAGTTGTGATTGCTCATAACTAGCACTGCAGAGCCTTTCCATTAGAATAACTTCCTGTCTATTTTAGTTTTTAGCTTAAAATTTTCAGTTTTCTTGTTGTATCACAAGTATAATTAAAAATTGATATCATCTTGGCAATATAATTATGCACAGAAGAATATAAAAAGGATGATATTTTGCTTAATTTGGATTTTATTTCACAATGTTCTTTCATAAGTACTGTTGCATGTATTCAGATTTTTCAGATGTAGGGAGTTTTAACAAGTTCCTAGCTCAGTCTTGCCACAGTTTACAGTTACTTTTCTTTTTAAAGGTTTTGGAGTTTTCCCCATTAAGTTCTCAATTTTTTAGTAAAATTTTTCATAAGTGGAGCTTAATTTTGTATTGGATTTACAGCATGAAACTATACCCTCTGATATTTAGTTTGTTTTACTTTTTTATGCCTCTGTTTTGCTAGTGATAAAAAATCCCTAATTTTATTAAAATGTTTGAGTGTGAAAGCTGTCATTTATATGACAAAATTTATGGTTTCAGGGATGCTTACAACAGACTGTCAGAGACAACAGATAAATACAGCAGTGTTCTTTAAATACTTTGGGTTTTATTTAATATACTTGATATATTCTCTTCAGTGTTTAAAATTGAATTGCTTTATTGAGTATGTCCCAATATTTTTTTTCTGACTCAACCAAAAGTCTTTATTCATTTCAATGCTGACTGTGTTATGCCTACACTATTGGTGTAACCTTGTTGCAAATGGTTTTCTTAGTAAACACTTAGTAAAGAAAACGTAGGATGATTTCTTTTAAGAATTATGAATATTGCATTAGATTCCTGTTACTCTCCCTCCCAGATTTCACTATATTATTTTTTTATTTCTCTTCATAGGCAAGAGCATTGCTGCAAACTGCTTCATCTTTAGCACCTCATATGTATGAGCCCCATTTCAATGTCGCCATACTCTCAGAGAAGGTAGTGCATTATCCTGTTCTTGTTATCTAAAAACTGAGCCTTGGTGAGGCAGGTGGCTTTTTATTGCTATTACTGAGAATTCCAGATAGATAAGACAAAAGAATATAAAGTGCATAAACTCAAGGAAAATGCTAAATTACATTTTCATTTTAATACCCAGAAGTGTGTCAAAGTAGCCATTCCAATGTTTGCTTTTGAGAATAAATGAGGCCAGCTGGCTATGAAGTAACTTTGTAATTGTCCAAATGCCTGGAAGATGAACAATTTGTTAACAATTCCATCTACAGTCTTTACAGTCATAAGCTTTTTCAGAATGTGAAGTGAAATAATATCATATGATTTATCAGTAGTGATAGAAAGAATATCCTTTACTGAAAATATCTTATGTATCTCAAAAGGAAAGTCTGTTCTTCAGCTTTACAACATTTGAATTTTTGTGTTAATTATTTATTTCATCCAGAATGTCTAAGACACTGTATTAACAGTGTCCAACATTCCTGTTAATAAGAGAAACTTGTACAAGTCCTTATGTTTTTCACAAGAAAAAAATTGCTCCTTTGCTTGTGCCTACACCTTCATGATTCTGTTATGATTCTGTGTTGTGTGGGCAGCTCCACTCCTACAGATACTGAAGTACACGCATCAAGAAGAGAATAACCCATTAATTTGTAAACGTATCCTCTCCATTGTGAAACACAAGAGGGTGTTGAATAATTGCATTTTTTACTTACTGATTAGGGAGTCAATCCTAGTCTGCAAATGTCTTGTTACGTAGATTTTGCACAAAGAACCCTTGTAGGTTATGGGAGAAGACAGACAGCCACCTCAGCCAGGTGTTGGTGCAGTGGGGCAATGCAATCCTTCCATTTAGCGTAAGGCCATGGTTTACAAAAAATGACTTCTCTGGCCAGGACCTTGGTTTCTGCTCCTTCAGAGAATTCTTGCTGTGCTGAAGCTCTTGTTGAGTGATGCACAGGCAAAAAAGGCCTCCTGACTCTGTCCATAGCTCCTTCCTTTCTGTTCAGGAATTATCACTTTTACTAGAGGTGTTCCTAAACATTTGGGCTCTTTTTTTGCTCAGCTCACTTTCTGAGATGCTTTCCTTTTAATCCTTAAAAAAAAATTATGGCTATTTAGGAAAAAAATGAAGTTCCTTAAGTAGGGAACAATTCCTTCTAAAAGCAACAGAGGAGCACTGTGACAGCACAGAAACCTCTTTCTTGTGAGAAAAATCTATTTGTTTATGTAAACAAGATAAAGGTGTTCGAGCTCTCATGGATCCAGGTGGCCAATTAGCTGCAGGAGGTGTACAGCTATTGGCCAATCAAGTGAGAGTCCATTTTGTATATAAAAGCTGAATTTAATAAATAAATTGACCTCTTTTTCCATTTGTTCTCGCCCTCTTCTTGTTTTGACATCGGCTCAACAATGACAGAGCACTATCAGTTCTCTTAACACCATTGTGCATCTCTGTGAGGAAGCAGGAAATCACATGGAGTTGTGTTTTTTACAGAGGCCTGATGGGTTGTGTTTTGCTTGTATATACAATAGCCTTTCTATGGAGTTATATTTTTTATTCCTCCTTACTTCAAGCACTGGGCATGGTGTGTACCTTGTCTATTTTCCAAGAGGTCGGGTGAAACGGAATATGTTAAGTTGATGTCTTGAAGTATCCCTCCCATTAAAATCACATTTCTGTCTTTTTCTTCTCATCCCTTGATATAAGTGCAACATAATCCTGCATCCAAATGTCTTTATACTGACTCTGATCACTCTTAGGACCAGCTAGGTTTAAACATTTGCGAGCATCAGAAATGTACTGCACAGAATGCAAAAAATACATGGTGTACACACTGCAGTGCTTGGATTTTCAAAATTAGTTTGTGTGTTTCTTACAGGTTGGAGATCTTCAGAGAAGTTACACAGCGGCTCAGAAGTCTGAAGAAGCATTTCCAGGCCATGTTGATACACAGCAGCTCATCAAACAGTTAAAAGAGCACTTTGCTATGCTCTGATGAGCATATTTTTTATTATGTAAGAAGTTAGCCAGAGCAAATGTCCCATACAGCATTTTGAGAACACCAGCTCAAAGTAGATGAACTATACTTAATGCATTCCTGTGGCAAGGCTTGTGTGACTCTGAGTAGCAGGAAAAGATTTGAGTTTCAATTTCTTGTCGTCTTAAAAGATAACACTTATTCAAATGCAGCTAGAACACTTTGCAACTATGTGCACAAGAGATTACAGAAAAGGGGTTTTTTTCTGACTTTTATGCAGAAAAAAATTGGTTTTAAACATTCCCATGTGACAATCTGTGAAGTAACAGAGTGAAAATACTTCCTAACTGGTCTTCAAACTTGGCTTTTGATAGTATACTTTCTTACTGAATGTTTGGTTTTAAAATTGAAATACTTAAAAAGAATTTTAAATACATATGTAAAGCAAAAGTTCTTATACTCCTTGTTGTACTGTATGAGTTAAATAAATTCAGTTTGTATGGTTTGTCTCATTTGTTTATTTAAGTTAAATTACATCCTCATTGCCATGAAAATCCAGGTTGGTAATCTTAACATTTTGAAGGACTCCACAGAACTGGTACAAAATCGCATAAATGCATGTGTTCCTCTCTACCCAGGAGAGAGTTTATTCTGAATTTCGGTGAGGGAGAAGGGTATTTAGAAGCTTGCAAAGTTAAGAACTAGTAGTTGAGAATAAGGCATTGATAGGGTGATTACGTGTCCTACTACATAAACACTTGCTAAATAAAAATTTGGATCAATCTAACTACAAGAATACTACTACTAGCAACAAATGAAAACTTTCTGTCATGCTTTGTGTTTTAGCTAAAAGGAATAAATTTGCATGAATTCCAAACCTGACCTTTTGAAAAGACCTTTAAGAAATGTGGGATGTTAAGGCAATCTGAAATGGCACATCCTGAAACAGACCTTCAAAATCTCTTCCTGTTTTTCTGATATATTAAGGGAATGTCTTAGCTTAAGGGGCAACCCTAAACATCCTTATGAACCTTATCTATTTTCTGTTACTATTTCTTACTTCTCCACCCTCATCTTTGACTGTTGTAGCTGATGAGGGTGGGAGCTTAGAGAAATGTGCCCACAGGTTCCTCCACAGAGCATTCTGTAGGTGACAGAAACACTCATTAATTGCTGTCACATGGTGTGAAGTGCAAAAGCATTATTGGTTGAATAGATGCAGCATCTTTTATGGAATTTTATTTTGTCCATTTTCATTTTATGTTACTGGAAATTCATCACAAACTATTTAAAAGATAATCTTAGTTACCAGTAATTCTCATTAGTTAAGATTTTGCTTGCTGCCAAAAGGCAGGAATTTATAGGGAAGTTCCATCCTTTGATCTACTGTATTTATGTCTTTCCAGCTGTCATTACTAAACTTAGAAGGGTGCCAGAAAAGAAAATTGTCTTAGCAGCTTAAGCACAGCTCTTGAGAATTTTTGAATGTCATATTATTAATTCAAAGTAATTTTCAAATTGTATAATAAATAAGATTATTTCTATATGAACTGGAGCAGAAATGAGTAATACAACTTCAGTTTTTAATCCAGTGTGGCAGCTTCCTCATAGGTGCTTATAAGATGCCAGTTATTGTTTTCACTGCTCAGGTTAATGATCTGAGTAACTCTTTCTTTTAGCAAACATTGCGCCTTACAACACGGATCTGACTTTATTATTCTTTTATTATTGGGGATTGTATGAAGATTGAAAGGGAAAAGGATTATGTGTGTTAAGGAATCCTTCACACAGTGTGTCTGTGCAAATTAGATATTAAAAAAACCCTCACCTTCCCCCTCACACCGCCCCCCCCCCCCAAAATACAAAGTACTAAAGAAGGATTCAAACCTTTTTAGCTCCCTAGTATGCAGCATCTGCAAGCCATTCCAAATTTATCTTACGTAGTGTATTTTGATTGCCCCAAAAGGCAGCAGCAATTTGCTTTGTTGATCTTTTGTGCCCCAATGCAAGAGTCTGACAGTATATTTTTCACAATTAACACTGCACAAATGAAATCAAAGGTGGTAATGAGTACAGCAGCACGGTGCAACAACAGATGAATCAGCAGGCTGTTCATCCTGGAAGAACCTTTCGATTTCACTGTGTGTTAGTTCGGTGTGAGCTGCAGCAAACAGATGAATCGGCAGCCTCTGGGGCAGAGCGCCTTCAGTTAATTGAGGACGACACCCACAACACAAAGCATCGACCCCGTGCTCATCCCTGCAGCGGGATCGCCCTGGAACGGTGTCACCTTAATACTGCAAGCAGCATTTCTGGAGCACAGAAATCATTTTTCCTCTAACCAGTAGCACAGCTCCATGTATGTCTGGCTAACATTTGCAAAGCTTCTTCAGAGTAGAGAATAAAATACAATTTTAAAAACCACAAATTTTTAATTTACAGTGCTGATAGGTCCACAACAAAGCTGCCTGGAGGGAAGCTCAAAGCAGATGTCTGGGGGGTCTTGAAGTTTCTGTGTCCCATCAGGAGAGGTCTGTACAGTTTATGGCTGTTGCCACCAGTTTCATCCTTCTTCTTGACCATCCTTTTTGCTGGGGTCTTTCTAATGGATGAATCCAAATAAAAGGGGATAATGTATGGTTAGGTTATTAAGGGAATTTGATTCTTCTGCTAGATGTTGTAGCCACAGCTGTTATAGCCACAAAACTGTGGCTGAAATTAATCAGAATTCACACTTAAGGGTTGTGGATCATTTTGGCTGCAAAAAGCAGCTTCAGAAGTTGGACAGGACAGAGACAGTTTGCCATTAGGTGCCAGTTCAGTCAGTGTATTATTTTGAATAATGATCTGATTTTGTTATTGCTGCTGCTGGTGGTTTTTTTCTGTGATTGCTTCCTGTCTTTGTAAGCTAGAGGGAGAGGTTTTTGGGTCATTCAGTCTGGTCTCTGGTATGACATAGACTAAGCGTTTTAAGCCAGGAGCTCCTTCTAATGAACTAATTTTGTACTTGAGTAGCAATTACCTGCTGGAGCAACAGCAAGTTTTGGTACAAAAAGCTACAGCATTTTGTGAAAGATCTGGTGTTTAGTCACTCTCACTACCTACCACATGTTTATGTTCTTTCTGATGGATACTTTCAAGTTCATTCATATCCTTTCAGGTTTAACCCAGCCTCAACAGTGGGTACTCAGAGTGGGCCACAGATTAGTACTGTACTTCTATCCCAGCATCAAGGGGAACAAGAGAGCAGATGGTGAATGTAGAATGCAAAATATCCCCTCCTCTGCAGATAAAAACAAAATGAAGTTTCTCTTTGTGCCTTATAAGATGAATAAAGCAAAAGCTATGAAAATTTGATATTTAAGTAATTTACAGACTTGGATCTCTGGTCACTCTCCAGCAGCATTTGAATTCCTGTGCTGGTAAGATGGTGTAACTAGTTCCCCTGAATAACGAAGTTTTTAGAGTTAATGAATGCTCAGAAGCTGCAAATAAAAGCATCTGTAAGCAAATTAAATCTGGAAGATATGCCATGAAAGCAATTTTTGTTGCAAAACTATGAAGTACACATACCCTGAATTACACTGAGTAACTGAAGGATCTGTACAAGTACTATATGTACTTTCTTTCTGTTGATTACTTATGGCAATTGCTTAAGTGCACAGCCTTCTCCTAGTGTTTAGTATGCTAAAAGGTCATAAAGATTTAGTTGAAAAAGATTTCCTATTTAGATACTAAAATATGTAAAAAAAAAATCAAGTCAATGAGGTCATTGTAAAAAACTTTTCCCAACACATAGTGCATTATGTTAATTGTGTATACGAATATATCAACCCATACAAACGTGGGGGTTTTCCCCCATTTCCTGCTTGGTTTTTGACAGGTATTTCCAGTGAAACCAATTATAGTGTGACAAAGATAAGTCTTGAAGCCATTAGAAATGAGACACAAGAAGAAACAGCAGGGTGCAAACCTTGCTCAGCACTATGGAAAGGGCAAAGTCATTAAGAGCCAGGAATCTTGGTTTCAGCAAGTAGACCACCCCAACAGTTTCATCTCATTTTCAGCTAATTCAGTTTACATAACCATAAAATAATTGCCAAGATTCTACATTTTAGCTTTGGTATCATTTTATACTACTATCAGTTCCATATTTTTCTAAGTCTATATACTTTAATAATGCCAAGCACCTTTAAAGCTATTATACATGTTAACTAATTATCCTTTCCAGTAATAAATTTAGATCATGCAAACCAAGAGTCATCCATCAAGAGACTGGACTAATTGTACGTGAGATACCACCTAAAAGCCAATTTAGAAACAGCCCGGGACTATTTTTATTTCTCTGAATTGCCATGAACCAACAGTTCAGGGTTCAGATAAAAACACAGTGTTCTAAAATATGTGGTCACTGACTCTTTTTTGGATCAGTAGAACAAAAGCAGATGCACATATCTGTCCTAGCTTTCAAGGATGTAATTGTTAGTTCTTCCAGAGATACTTATGGGGGAGGCCCAGTAGAAAAACTTTGAAAGTCCCTGACTTCTGCCTGCAGTCCTGCAATCTCTGATAGATCAACTTAAAATGCTGTCATTACTGAGCATTCATTTATTAAGCTATTAAATGGTAGCTACTTGAATGAATGTAAGATTTGAAATCCAATATAAATCCTGGGAAGGTTGGCTAATAAGCAGATGACCACATACCTCAAAAACCTCTGCAGTATATACATGGCTATCATTATTGTATAGGTGGAAGACATCCACAAATAGCCTGTGTTTTTAAATTAGGGAGTAACTGTAGACATTGAAGGAAATAATTCTTCAAAAGTACCTTAGATCCCAGTCTGACAGGACACTGGGAGAGGTGGGTGGAATGGGAGATCCTGTTTTGCAGGAGCATATATATATTAGCAAAAAATAATATAATAGTAAATAAACATAATGTGGCTACTTATAAATGACTGACATAATTTACACTTTTCAGCCACACTCTTGATAGTCTTTATTAGCCAATGTGTATGTATTTATCAAACATTAAGTTTTAAGCAATTACAAGTGAATTTCACAAATTTTCAAACTACTGGCATTATGTGACAAGTCTCATATGGTCTACCAGAATACAACATCATCTTTAAAGGAAAAGTTAGACATACTCTGCTGTCTCAGAAAGTGACTCTAATTAAGCGAAACTTCAGATGCTCCAAAGCCTTTAAAGTGAAAAAATCACCACTACCAGAATAGACACCTTTGCAGTTAGATCAAAACTTAAAATTCTTGAAAATAAGCCTAAGTAATGACAGATACTTGATTCTGAAGGGAAAAGAGAGTTGTTTCTTGGAGTAGCCTATATTGCATCGTCACCTGTAACTTCACATCATGTTATCTTTGTCAACACTACTGTGCTGCAACATAAGCCAATGGCATGTTGTAAAGTAACAGAAGTTGTAAGCAAAATCCCTTCAGGCTAAATATCTGTCATTTTTGGGAAAACAAGGTAACTCAGGCACAAATCTCTTGAATGAGAAAGAGTAAGAGAAAGCTGGAAAAGTGTTACTTGCATTGGAAACAGTATTTTCATGTAATACTAAAAGGCACCTTTGGGTCTCTTGGAATTATATCCAAGATATAATATCTTATCCCATAGCAACACAGCCAACTTTGTCAAGATTAGGTTCTGTTGCAGCTCAATATCATTATACCAATGTGCAAACAGACAAACTTTACCCGTACAGGTCTGTTCAAGCACCCTGAGGAAAAACAAACACTCCTGTTACATGGGGCTCTTAAGATGTACATACTATAAATAAATTCTCCTTTATCTTCTGGAAGTCCCACTTTAGCTCAGGTTTGGAGCAGCACAGCAGATAGTTTGACAGGCTTCAAATGGTTTGTGGTTTACCACAAATCTATTAGTCTTTAATGGATCCACAGAGTGCCATGCTCCTGGGAGCAGTGCCATCCTTGTCTTTGTGACCATACACATTTGAAAGTCAGTGCTAGACATGGTTCATAACATTTTTCTGCCCTTTCAGGAGTTCATATCACCAGACATCCTGAGTGTAACAAATCTGTTTTAACAACAGCAAAGGAGCTAAATGGTGAGGGCTTCTTTCATGCTCTTTTTTCCACACAGGTAGCCAGTGGTGTGCTTCCTATCAGTTGATTATATCTGTATAGTAGAACAATTTTTTTTCAGCAATCCTGATTTCAGGGATTTGTGCCAATGTTTTCATCTCTACTTAGACAATGAAGCTGCTTACAGCAGACATATAATAGCCCCTCACAGCTGCTGAGAAATGAGAGCAGACTCAGGCTGAGTGCATCTCACCAGGAAAGGCGAAGTCAACCACCCTGTAGTGATCCCAGCTGCAGTCAAAGCTGCTCTCTTACATGGATAAGCTTCAAGGCAGATTTTGATTAAGCTTTAAGCAGCTAAAGTTCACTTGATAAAAACCTCAACAGAAAGGCCAGGACCTTGTTTTAAGGCTTGTTTTACCTTTGAAAAAAAGTTGTTAAGATGTGTGTGCCCCAAGGCTTTGCATATCTCCCAAAGGCTTGGAAGCTGCCACTTCCCTTGGCTGGGACACTGATGCCACTGAGAAAGGAAAGAGATCTGTCCCCCTCTCCTGGGAGTTACAGCCCAGCTGTGTGGCTGCACCAGGCTGACACATGACAGACAGCTAATGTAAGAAATTTCTTCAGTTTCTGGAATAATACATGCCAAAGTTGAGTTTTCTTTAAAAGTGAGATGAAAATGGGAATCATTCTGGTCCCTGTGAAATCCATCCCTGGACCAGACACTTGATCTGAGATGCCAAGTAACCTGGGAATTGCTAATGAACGATGAGTGTGGCTTCTCCTCTTTTCTCAGATTTTATGACCTAGTTTCTTCTTTTCTCCCAAGATGTGTTCATCCTGCCTTGCTGCACTTGCACTCTCTGTGAGTTCATGTTCTGTTTTCAGGCAGTTTGGTCTATATGACCCCAAAATATTCCTTTCCTCTTCCAGCTGCTGAATGTGGAAGCCTGGTTTTTCCCAAAGAAACGCACTCCTCAGACAGGCTTCATCTCTGTCCGCTTGAGCTGTCACCATGCCAGGGCCAGCTCTGCAACACAGCTACCAATAACTCTGGAAGTTGTTCAGATTTGCCATTTACTTCAAGAGAAATGAAAACAGTCCATTTTGTCTGGGCTTGTCTGGGTTTGTCCTGTGCATACATTTGGAAAGCAGATTAAATTTCATTTAATTGATCATGCTGACTAAGAGGAACTTCATCCTTTTTCAGCCTAATAATAACCTGCATTTAATCTGACGTCCTTTTCCTGTGTTCTGGAGGTTGAGAAGACCACAGCTGTAGACATGAGCAGTATTTACTTTTATCTGTCTCAACGACCTCCTGCTCTAACACACTGGAAACTCCAGAACACTGAAAATGTCTGCAGTTTCGAAAATGTATTCGAGATTTGAGAAAGTCAAGAAAATGTAATTCGAGCTTGCTTAGAGTAATCTTCCCTGAGTTCACAGCAGCCCTGTCAAATCACCCCTACTAAGTATGACACATGCTATCTGGACACCTTCCAGCCCCATCTCCTCCACAGTGCATGTTCACTGCAGCAGAGCAGCTGCCTGGCCAGGGAGCCCCCACAACCTGCACTGAGGCTTCAATGTGTCCTGCAGATTTACAGCCAAGGGCATATTGGCATATATGACTTACACAGGGTTTCCCAGGCTTCTTCCATGTCTGGTGAGGCCACAGCATCCATTCCACTTTCTGTTTGACAGCTCTCATGTCTCTTTACATTGGGGAATATTGTCTCTGTAATTTTATCCTTTTTGTCACCCTCCTCCTAGTGTTGGACTGCCCAAAAGGAACAGGAGCTAAAACATTGGTACAGGACAGAGTTCAGTGCAGTCACTTTCAAACATGCTAACAGGATGTGAAAGAGGGCTTGTTGAGGTAAGTGAGACAATCACAGCCACTGGGCTGCCAGGGGAGGAACGTTCATCCAAGCTGCCTGATGCTTCTCAAGAGGCTGCACAAATATTACTGAGGGTCAGTGAGGACACCTGAATGTTGAAGAGCTGTGTGAGGCTCCCCTAACCAATTTTAGTCACATTTAATAAAGAATATCAGGGAGCAATCACAGGTTGGGATCACAAAATTTGGTCTACTCATTAGAAGAGAGATCTGGAAAGGGGAGGACCGACATCCCAGGCCCAGCTGGTGCTCCCAGCTTCAGCAAATTGTGCTTTTCTATGTCTCCATTTCCATACATGTAAAAAAAGGCTAATGGAATTGTTGCTGCTATTATAATTATTATAAATTAATGCATTTTCTGTCAGCTGACCCCATTTTTCAATGCTTGCACCCAATGACCACTGAGGTTTTTCCATGAAAAACCTCCCTAAGCGGTGGTGAGAGGCAGTGTGTAGGGGGGTGACAGGACAGAATTCTTAAAGGATTTTGTCTTTGATTTCCCTCAGTAACACTCACAAGCACTGAGAATAAAATCTGTGCATGAAGCTGGAGTGCTGCAGGCACACTGGGCTCACAGAGCTTCTTCTCCTCTTGGACAAAGGCAACATCTTCCCTCGCCTGCCGTCACCTCCCATTAATGTCAGGAAAGTTCACTTGCTGCAGCTTTTGGAAGTGCAAAGCTAATGTGCTCATGAGGAGGGAAATGAGGCCATTTATTTGTCTAATAAGATAATGCTAACACCACAAATGGCAAGTCAGGGTTCAGAAAATAGCATTTCTTTTTGAATCATACAGAAGGTCCTCTTCATTTTATTTATTCACAGGGCCTGAATCAACAGCTGCCCAGACAAAGATATTTAACGAGAGCAAACACAAAGGAGGTTGTTCACCCTGGGCTCCAGACACAAATAGAGAAGAAAGAAGAAAATGTCAAATCTGCATAAACCCTGTGTGGCTCCCTGGTGGGTATAAAAATACGTCTTTTGAATACCATCTTGTAATTCCAAAAAGTTGAAGTAACCTTTTCTTATTTTCAGCAAATACTTCCCTTCTAATCTTAATGTCATGTTTCCCTTCTTAAAATTACAATCAAATCCCAAAACCAGACCTCATTCTGTTTTTCAGATCTTACATCCATTCTATTTATTCAAAAAACCACAAATGTTTTCTTGCCATATCTTTATTACAAAATACAGCATATATAGCCTATTGTTCACTCTGGAAATGTGTACTGCAAAATGGCAAAATAATTGCTGATGGAGTCAGAAAACTTCTAACAAGTGATTATAAACGATGAATCCTGATAAAGTAAGTAAGATTGTTGCTAGAAAATGAGAAACAAATACAGGAAAAGAGCATACTGCCCCAGAGGCAAAATGTGCTGCCTGGGTAACTTCTGCTTTCATAGGGATACAAGACTTCATAAAGATACAAAATAGTTTTGTGTCAAAGAAATTATTCATATGGCCATTACTTGCCATACATTTCTTCTCTTCATGCTGTTCCACATACACACGGAAATAAGAGTTGGCTGTTCACCAGATTATGAAGAATATCACAATATTCGTTAAATTTTTGGAGAATTTAGGCTGGAGCTCAGGGAGAAGAAGAGAGTGTATCACCTCTGGAACGAGAGGCAGGTAACCTGAGCGGGACTGAGGTTATTAGGGAGAAAATTAGAAGGGCTAAAGCCAAAAGGGAATTTAATTTGGCCACTTCTGTTAAAGACAACAAAAAAAAGTTTCTTTAAATACATTGGCAGCAAAAAAATGGCTAAGGAGGTTCTCCATTCCTTGCTGGATGCAGGTGATAGCATAGCGTCAGGGGATGAGAAAAAGGCTGAGGTACTTAATGCCTTTTTTGTCTCAGTCTTTAATACAAATCCAGTTTTCGTCAGGATACCCTGCTGGAAGTTAGTGATGGGGAGTTGGGTGAAGCCCCCAAAATCCAGGAGGAAATGGTCAGTGACCTGCTATGCTAATTAGACACCCATAAGTCTATGGGCCCAGACAGGATGCAACCTAGAGGAATGAGTGAGCTGGCAAAAGAGCTTGCCAAGCCACTTTCAATCACTTACCAACAGTCCTGGTGAAAAAAATAAAACAACTGTGAGAAGCCCCAGTTGACTGGAAGTTGGCAAATGTGATGTCCATCTACAAGAAGGGTGGAAGGAGGATCTGGGGAACTACAGGCCTGTCAGCCTGACCTCAGTGCCAGCAAGGGCTGTGGAACAGATCATCTTGAGTGCCATCACAAAGGCATGTTTCAAGTGAAATAACAAGACGAAATGGCCCTAAATTGCACCAGGGGAAGTTCAGACTAGATATTTTTTAAAAATTGCCACTGAAAGTGGTTAAGCATTGGAATAAGTTGCCCAGGGAGGTGCTGGGGTCATCATCTCTGGAAGTGTTCAAGAGGCTTCTGTGTGTGGCATTTAGGTATGGGGTTTAGAAGTGATTATGGTGATGATGGGTTGATGGTTGATGGTTCAATGATATTGCAGGTATCTTCCAACCTTGATGATCCTGTGATTCGTATAATCCATTTTATGGGCAGGTTTCGCAGTGTAGGTAACCAATAAGTCAATAGAAGGCTTCAGAATAAGAGCTAACAAAAAATTTCCTATGAAAAGGATGGTGCTTTGAGGAAGGAAACTGTTTATTTAATGCAGCTAAAGCTTATGATCAGAAAATAAAAATTCTCTTGTGAGAACCGGAGTTCATCCATCAGCAGCTGGAGTCCTGACAGATTTTCTACTGCTATATGAATAGCAAATCACCTGTTGTCACCATCTGGATCTCAGTTCCTGGAGGAAGCTAGCTGGCCCCAGGAGAAGGTGGGCATTCATCATGATCATCCTCTTCCTGACACTTCCTGGGCCCCTCACAGACCAATGCTGGAGACAACTTCCATGCATCTCTTGACGAATATAGTCAGAACAAGCCTCTGGAACAGCTTAAATAGCAGCAACATGAGAAGGAAGCAACATAATTTGACAGGACCTTTATTTTCAGAGATTTGAAATGAAACAGGTTTCTTCCTACCTGCCTCTTTATCAAAAAAGTCCACCACTTTCTGGGGAAGTGTTTTAAATGAAGGAATTCATTGCCTCTTTGAAACATGATCTGATGATACACACAATTTTAGGAGGAAGGAAAAAAGGCTCACGTTTAAAGTACAGAAGCAAAAATAGCATTCTCTGTCTTCAGGATCTCACTGCTGCTCCCTGTGTGATGCAGTGAGCAGATGCAGAAGGTACCGACCACAGAATACCTTCGTCTGGGCAAGGGCAGTGATGTAAGGAAAGGTTTAGATGTGTTGTTTCACAGAAGGATTGCCATTGCCCGATAAGGAACACACTCATAGCATACCACAGGTACAGTGCAACTTGATTCAATTGCCCATGAGAAATAAAACAAGGCTGAAAGCTGGGAAAAGAAAATATCTGCCATTTGCAAACCCAAGCAGTGCAGGGGAAAGGAGGGCAAGTCACGTTCTCCTGCATTCACGGGGCTCAGATTATCTACTCATTACGCTTCCCAAAATACTGCTTCCCACAGCACTCTGCAATGCAGTCTACAAAAGTGGAAGTAATCTGGGCTGCACAGTTGACTTCAGCTCTGATAGAACACTTGGTTGTGTTATGTATAAGGCTCATGTTATTGTCAGTGTGCCAGTAAATGTCATTGCTTTTTCTGGGAATATACCATGTCAGAAAATCATTTGGGGTAAGATTTTAATTTTCCATTGGGTTCAGCAGCAGCTGAATGCTTTCCTCGCCACGTGTCAGCAGATCAAACAAGTCCATCATTCTGCTTCCCATCAGCACGTGGCACAACAGCTTCCAGTCTCAGCAGTTGCAGCTCCCCCATCCATGAGTTAAATCAGCATTTGTGTTATGGCCTTCTTTTGCTCCTGCTGTGCAGCGCTACGATTTTTCAGGTTTCAACAACAGTGACAGGAGTCCTCAGCACCCTGTCACAGCATTACACTCTGAAATGTCTTTTTGGCAACTTCAGGTTTCAGGATGATGAGTTCAACAGCCCAATTCCCATGGAGTTAGAGGTGCTGGGCTAGTACCTCACTGAGCAAATCTGAAGACCCCATTGGACCAGACTCCAAACAAATCCAGGATGGACAGATGGACAGTCCCAGGTCCAGAAGATAAAACCTAGAAAACCAACCCAGATGCCTGCCCACCTCACTTACCTGTTAGAATGTCCTTTGGGGAAAATTCCCTGATATTACAACACTTTAAACACTTCACATGTCAAAGTCTCAGCTCTTTGCTCATAAAACCAACATGACATAGTTCCTTCACCTAAATGGAGTTGTGAAATTAATTATAAATGGATTTGAGTTCATTATCTGAGAGGAGCTATAGAAGTGTGACTTATTTTTAATAATGCATAAGTAATAATTTATTTAACATTTCTCTGTATTCCTTATCAGGTTCCTGAACCTGACTGCACTTTCCTGCTCTGTCTGCAAGTTCTCTTATGAGAGCTGACAATAAGCTTCAAACTTTTTTGTTGATTTTTTTAGGGTAATGAGATACTGTGTCACAGTCATTAAAGTTGAGGCACCTGTTCTGTTAAAAAATAGGATATCAAGTTTAAATGGAATAGGATATGACAAGAAATTAAAAGAATCAAACAACTACTTTGTAAACACAGTTTGTTAAATCCAGTAACTAGAATTAGTTTTATTTCTCCACAGTGAGTTTGTGCTGTGATGTGGCACATTTGTTTCAAGGCTACGGAGTCCGGATGGAGTAAAATACAGTTCAAACACTGAATGCTGTGTGCTGCTCTCTCTGCAGAATCAACCTGTGTTTCAAAATGACACAAAAATACAGCAAATGTTTATTTAGATGCCATTGAACTATACAAACGGAAAATATTTTTCCAGGAGAAAAGAAAGAAAGAACAATGTGTCCTCCCTATAATCTGCATTGCAGGGATACACGTCTGAAGTGAAGCAGGCAATTATTTGGAGGCTGAGGCTGGTGAAAGCTGGTGGGCTTTGCCAAGTCAAGCACAGAAAGTCCTGAGTCAGCCTCGCCTCCAAAATCAAGCAACTCTAAATAGAAAGCTGTTTGGATCTATGATATTCTAGGTATTCTGGAGCTTTCTGTCTTCTGTAACAGCAAGAAACATCCTGTAGATTTGGTTTCAAATGAAATCTGAGATTGTTCTCTCATTGAGGGCAAATGGCAGCCCCTGGGGAACACCAAGATACCATTTGGCTTGTGGGAACTATGGCTTGCTGTGCCTGGCACAAGAGTAGGAGAGAGTGGTGGCCATCTAGGCTTTAAATCCAGGTAAGGAGAAGTATGTGTGCCATTCCTTGGGTTTAGCCTTCCTTGGGTTTGGCGTTCCTCATGAAGATGCACTCACTAGGGGTGTTTGTATCTCCATGCTTGGCAGGACTTTTGCTTTGCAGCACCCAAAATAGCTAAGAAGCTGCAGCTTTTAAGGGAAGCAGTGCCAGAGTCCAAGAAAGAAGCAGCTAAAAGAGGTTTCTGTTACTGGGAAACATATTCAAACTGCTGCTTTCAGGAAGGGTATCTCACTATCCTCTGTCAAAGTCTTTGAAGCAGAAAGACACCTTACCTGGGCTTCAGCTTCCCCATTAAATGTTCTGGTTAAACAGGGAAAAGGAACAAGGAGAGGAGGATAACAGAGCACAGCCAAACTTCATGAGATTACTCAAGCTGGTGTGAGAAGCTGTTCAAACAAGTCACTAATTGAGTGATGTAATAATGTCACAGGAGCTGTTAAGAAAATGATTGTGTTACAAATATATTGTGTGAAAGGATAATGCTTTTGAAAATACTTTCTAAGCAAGGCTTTGAAGCTTATAAACTGTTTAGAGCACAACTGCAGTGATGGAAATAGGAAAAGCAAACCCCTGACTGGAGCACTGAAGGTTGCACTAGAACTCATTGGAAAGTAGTCTTTTTTTATTTATTAGGAGGAACAAAGCAATGGACAGTGTTCTGTGCAGCTTTCGACTCGGGAGAGATTTTTCTTCTGCTGGACTCAGGGAAGGCATAATTTGTGTCATTAAATCTCCAGTTTAGAGATATGGACTTGCTGCTTCTGTCTTTTATCCTCTCTCCCAAAAGGACTGCAACCACCTTTTTCTGTTTCTACGGTCTTCCTTGCCTTCACTCACAACACGGACTTCTTACACAGCTCAGGAAGCACCATGCTGTGTATTACTCAAGGGGTATAGCCTTTCACAGCTGGCCCCTGAGCAGCAATCTAAAGACAAATAATAATAATAATCATAATTAAAAAAAAAAAAAAAAAAAGGAGAAACAGCCTAGAAAAAAAAAAATGTGATGAAAAAGAAAATAGCAGCTGTTGCCTTAAGAGTATTTTTCTTCCATGTAAGTGTAATCAGAGCTGCAACACTGTGTTCCCTGGCAGTCTCCAGACTCTGGTAACTGAACCTGGGCGTATAACCCTGCCATTGGTTCTGCCAGGGATGGCAGAGGACTAAGCAAGGGTCAAAAGTTTATGAGAGGCTGTGGCTGTGCTGACACGTGGAGGGGAGCATGTTTCCACAGCACACACGGCACTACACGCGCTGCAAAGGTCACTGCAGCCGCTGGGCTGAGCGCCAGCCCGGTGGGAGAGAGGCTGAGTGGGAGCTGCGCCGGGAAGGGGAGAGCGGCAAAGGGGCACAGGGAGACCTGATGGGGCTTCTGTGGGAAAGGGGCTGGTGGGAGGTGGGGAGACGTGGAGGTGGGACATGGAGAGAGGTAATAACGGCAGAGGAGCAGCACAGGCTGGGTGGGCAATAGACTGGTCTCACACAGGCAGATGTTATGCTTGGCAGGGCTGAGCAGGAGGCTTCTTTGGTCTCCCAAGACTGGGAAAAGGTCAGCAGCACAGAGATCATCCTACTGACAATATTTCTTAAGTAATTGCTTTCTGTCTGCAGTCATTTTGGGAAGGGATAAAGAAAGCATGACGCAGGGAAGCAAGCTGCACAGTAGTTACTGTACCATGAGGAGGGAATCACTGCTCTCTGCTGCTTTTGTGTCCAGAGAGAAACATCCCACACCAAACAGAGTACCTGTGTAAATGATAAGACAAAACCGGGCAGCTGGGCCTCGGCTGTCTGCAGCAACCCAGAGGCTGTGACCTCCAGAAGGCATCTCCAGCTGTGTCAGACACTCTCTTCACACATAAAAATATGGCAATAAAAGTTTTGACACCAGTGATTGCAATGGTGAGATGAGGACAAGATGCATTTGGGAAGGCATCCCCCTCCTATGCAAAGAGACAATACAGAAATGCCCAGTTTTATCCCACCCTTGGTTTTTATACTTCCTTACTTCCAAGCAAATGCAGTGCAAGCTAGAAGTGCCAACCCATGACACTGACATCACCCTTTCTTTGTCCATTAAGTCTTAAGAGACTTGCAGAAGAAACAAAGTCTTCACTATGTTGAAATTAATTTCAGTCTCATCTTTGGATTCATTTCCTGTGGTATTAAATAAATCTTCCCACTAATACCAGAGAAGCAATGGAAGGCAGAATCTGCATTATCTGTATCTAAGAGAAGAAAAGGAAGATTAGTTATCGACCTGATTGATCTGAGTGTTATTGTTTCATAGCTAGCAGGCTCCATCAGCACATAATTGCCTTGAGCATGGAAGAGCCCTTGACTCAGCTGAGACTGGTACTCTGTGTGCTAGGTACGGACTGTCTATGAGACAGTCCTTGTCCTCATGAGTCATCTAAGTGGATAAAACAGTTCAGAAAGGAACAAGCAGATCCCCGAGCACCAGTACTAGACACACCTCATTTTCCAAGGATATGTTTTTTTATCGTGACTGGTTTTTTGTCACCTTCTACAAGGTGACCTTGTAGGCAAAAGTGCATCCACATTGTATAAAGCCATTACAAAAACAACCTCTGAAAAGGCTGACAGCTTACTGCATGGACACCAAAAGTAGTCTTTGCAGATCAGGACAGAACAGAAGGCAGAGTGCTAAACTCTTTCAGTTACAGATCACTAAATTTGAAGGAAAAATGAATAAAAAACCCCCAACAAAATGCAAACTCCAAATCCTCCTCAGCTCTGAAAACTGATCTTTTAATCTTTACTATGTCCAAGTCCAAGAGAATAATTTTGGAGTTGCTGAAAGTGCAGTAAATACAATATCAGACTAAGACAAAAGCACTGAAAGTTGGTGATAATTGATTTTACTCTTAGTAATTTCTGTGGGCTTACCTTGCAGAAATGATGTAGGCTGCACCTGGAAAAAGAACCATTTCCATGAAAATTTGTAATTGTAACTTGCTATAAATATACCATAATATTTACAAATATAACAAAATATAATTTGATATAAATATTCCATATCACTAGTTACCACTTTTAGGCACTAGATATTTTAGTTTTGGGATCAAGTAGGGTATTTAAATGATTGTTGAGTGCCACAGTGAGGACCGCTGTACAAATGTTTGTGGTAAGATCAGGGATCTCAATGAAAGAAGAGAGAAAGAAAGGTCTTTGGCTTAATTACAGTGGCACTAAGCAGATACACACTGTCAGTGTTGGGGCTGGAGTGCAAGATCAGGCTTTAGCACCCACCAGCAATGCTGCACAGTGTCTCTGAGGGCAAACACAGCTGGGTGGAATTAAAGGTGAAACCCCTGAGCCAGGAACCTGTGTCACACCCACACAGCCAGAAAAGCCTTCTGGCATCTTGCACGCTTGCAGCGTTCATGGTGATACTTAGGATAAAATATAAGATACACCACAATGACTGCATGGTAAATTTTCTTGGCCATTATTAAATATCTAAACTCAAAGAACATCTGCTTTCTGACATTTTTACATCTGGTAGGTCTCTTTCTTTTTGTGAGACCATTTTGAGGTTTATGCATGATGAGAAAAATTAAATATCACTTTCTGTACCTTTGTAATGACAAGTGCAGCCTGTAGTTCACAATTCCCATGACACTGAAGTCTCAGTGATGTTCTGCATACCTCAATTTCTCTGCCTGTGAAACAGAGCTGAATATATTTGTGTCCATTTGGAAATTTAATGTCTTTAAACTGAAAGTACTTGGAGATTTTTAAATCAAGCCTTAAAAGTATGAATTTTTTTTTAAATCAAATTTTAAAAAATGTAAAATAAAATAAAGTAAAACAAATCAAATCCTCAGCTTCCTTTCATCAGCATGTCAAGTTTAATCATGAAGCATCAGCAGCATTTTACCATACTTACATAACAATGTGTTTATTAATTTATCCAGCAGGCTAACTCATGTTCCCACTGAGGAATACATAATCCTTAGCTATTATTTAGAACCTTTCATCCACAGATGTCAAAATACATTACAAATGCTGCAGTGCCTTTTGTCAATGCATAATTTTTATTAACATCAGTGGAAAAAGGATTAAGCCAAATATGTTTCCTTGAAATAAATATTTATTAAGAAATTACCTTGTTTGTTCCACCTCACTGTCTTTCAAACGTGAGTGTCATCATAGAACTCACTATTTACCCAGGGGCAGTGACTCATCCCTGCTCCGAAGGAGCTCTCAGAGGCCAGCAGTCATCTTTGTCAGAGGACGGGGAGCACTGGAGGAGTGACTGCATCCCGCTGCCCATCGCCACTGACCGCAGCCTGCACAGCAAACAAAAGCACAGACGTAAATTAATCACACAATTGCATTAGTGCCCTCTGAACCAGCACACTCAGCTAGTCCTCCACTGAACTCTGCTGTACTGAAAAGACCTTCAGCTGGATTATGCTTAAGCAAAAGCATTAGCATTGAGTGCAAAGCAGCACCCTGTTCCCTCCCACACGGACTCGCGTTAACCTAACACTGCTGCAGAGCCTTTGCTGTGATGGAAGCGCCTGTGGATGCTGGGACGTGAAATAGTTTGGGGTTCATATGCCTGCTTTTAGATCAGTATCTGACAGCCAACAGGCAGCTCACTGGCTGAGAGGACAGGTCAGTGGTGAGCAGCTACCCAGCAGCATTAATCCCCTCCCCCAGGGCATCATCGCTCTGCAATCACTTGGTGCTGCTATTTCTGCCCAGCAGGTGAAAATACACCTCGCAGCCTCATGTAGCCCAGAGGATTATCCTCTTGCCCTGCACTGGTGTCAGGATAAGGGCAGCTGGCCCTGAGGTACTCTGTTGGGAATTCCCACATGGTATTTTTGCTGCTATCTTCCCCATCCTCTGGATGCAAGACTCAAGTGACTTTACATAGATGGGTTCTGTTGAGGTGCACTGGGACTCTGAAACACCTCCCAGCAGGATTCCTGATAGACAGTAGGTTGAGGAGGGGAATCCTCCAAGGCAGAAATGTTGAGAGGGGTGACAGAAATCTGATTTTCATCCCTGAAAGGCATTTCTCTGTAACCTAAGGTTAGTGTCAATGCAAACCCAGTATTCAAAGCTCAGCACCCACTTTGGACTTAAAAATCTGAGCCTTCCTTTTCAGAATAGGCAGTGCACTTGTTCTTTTAAAGCTCAGACAATACTAAAATTATCATTACAATCTCTAGAAAACATGGATGATTTTTCCCCATTCTTCACTCAGCAACACTGCTACTGGTTTGAAATTAAATCAATCTAAATTCTATCCTGCCCTCAGGACACCAGTTATCCGTACAAGCTATGCCAGGCAGTGGATGAATGGTTCATGGGGATTAAACGGAAGAGATTCCAATTTCTAATCCAAGTGCAGAAGTGAGATAAGCATGGAGATGTACAGACATGTACCAAGGAAGATATTTTAGGCATGGGCAGTAGCAGAACATCAAAAACCTCAGCAGCAGAGCTTAGGGGTTTGCAATGTTTGAGTGTGCAGGACACAGGCAATGATTATGGGGCTCTTGAATGCTGCTGTCATTGTGAGAATATGGGCTGGGTCACCGGGCTGCAGCTCAGCAATGCAGACTTGAGGAGTTCAGCTCAGGTGTGAAGCATGGGGTTGTCTCTTTGAGCCACACGAAATCACAGAAGTTGCTGCATAGACTTATTTGACCGAGCAAGAATTGTTTAATGATAGATTTTTTTGCAACATCTCTATTGTGAAGGGAAGACTGATCTCTTAAATCCTCATGTCACAAGTGTGTCTGGTGTCAGCCACAACAGAATGAGATTTAATTCAATTCTAAAACTTTCTTTTCACCGCAAATGTTGAAGGTGCAATAGAGAAAGTGCAACACAAGTCAACAATCTGTCATTCAAATGCTTTTGATTCCCATTTCAATGAAGCTTCAACCTAAATCAATACTGACCTAAGAAAGGTGGTTTATTTCAGCAACAGATTTATCTGTTTATTAATAGATAAACTGACAACTGAGGCAAGTAAATATAACTCTAGTGAGACCAACACAGTTGATTTTACCCATGATATTCAGTGTTGCCTTTGAAAGAATTCAAAGCAGTGTAACAGGGCCTCTGGAGCTTGCCAGCTCTTATTAACCTTGATCAGCAGGCAGGCAGGCAGGCAGAACTAAGAGGCCCTCATGATTCAACGTGGCAGAATCTGACCTCTGTGTTTGCCTCCTGTGCAAATTCATGCAGAACAAATTAATGCTTAAATGCTGCATCTCCACCAGAGACATGGAATTCCAAACACAGCCAATTGTCCCTGAGCTGTTCCCAGAGTCCAAAGCCCAGGGCGGGACTGTGCATGCCAAAAACGCAAACCCACCTGGGCCAGGCGCCCTGGGTCTGTCGGAAACTTGTGGTCAATGGACACTGATTGATTTCACCAGGAAAGCCTGTATGGATCCGGAAGCAAGAGGAATTTCTTATGGTCCCCACAGCGCTGCAGGCGAAAAGTTGCTACCCCTCCGCAGGCCAGAAAGGGTGCTTGGCTGTACCTACAAGACAGCAGAGACAGCCTCACACGGGGTGTCAGGTTTTTGGTGGGTGCAGGAAGGAGGGTGGAGGAGGGATGGAGAGGGATGCAGCACTGTCTCCTCGCCTCCTGGCTTTGCGGGGAGGGCAGAGGGACACGCACAGGGAAGCACCCGACACCATCCCCACCATCCTGCAAGGGGTCCAGAGGAGTTGGCTGCAATGGTTGGTGTCTGGAAAGGAGGACGTTTAAGCACCATGAATTTATGAGAAGGCCAATGGCACAGGCAGCTCTCCACCCCCCTGCAGCAAGGGGTACCTGGCGCTGCAGGCTGGGAGCGGTGATGCAATGAGAGGCAGCGAGCAGCCAGCAGCACCAGCCACAGAACGGGAGTCCTGCCGGTCCTGGCATCTCTCCAGAGAGAAGTGAAGTAAAACAAAATAAAAAGTGACTCCCTGTGATTCAGTCCTTGACTTGTCCTAAAATATACAGTTCTCTAAGGCTCACAAATCACGCATTAGAAAAGCCCCCAATGACCAAAAAAGCATATATTCGTCTCCCTTGAATTCTCCACTGTTCTTTCAACAACTAAAGCCTGGAATAAATTTTCACTGCTTTTCTTTTGTGAACAATAAATCCCTTCCTAAAACATGTATAAACACAGAATGGGCAGCACTTTTTAGAAAAGGATTTTTTAAAAATTATTATTGATTTCTTTTCTGCATTGTATTTCATATGATATTATTATATTAAATTCAGTTTCATATGAAATGGTGGCATTTCATACTTACCTCTAGGGTATGCCTGCTTATTTTAAATCAACATACTGTTTTTAAGGTTTTAACGTTAAAGTGGGAGCTAAGGTTTGCTTTGATCAACTGACTTTTCTGACTGAGCATATTAGTGCTCCAGATTGCCCTGAAGATTAAGAAATAATATGTAATTGTATTTCAGTAACTGTGAAACATCTTTGCTCTTTGCACAATTTTTAATGTTTTATCCAGAAAGACATAAACCTGTAATTTTTTCTAATTAAGCATTGTTTCTGCTATATATATTTTAACTATAAAACATGTCAGAGAGATGATCTTAAGATATAAACAGAGAGAAAAAAAATCTTGTTTGTCTTTAACTAAGAATGTTTTTTGAAGCATTTATGCAATGGCAACGCCAAGGGTTCCACACCTGTACTTGATGATACCAGATGTTGTACAAACAACAAGGTAGAACCAACCCCTGTAGAGAAAGATTTAAAAAATAAGGCTTATTAAGAAGCAGGAGGGACATGGAGTTGTTTTTGAAATTGTGACCTTCCCACTTTCCAGTATGCCTCACTTTTTCCATCCCTAAAGGTGTGACTGTAGCTCCCAATCAGCTCAGGTTTTGGGGAGAATTAACACCTGCACTGGGAGTCTCTGTAAAGGCAGGAATATGCGCCAAAAACTTACACAGTCACAGATGAAAAATGGGACAAGCTGGGTAATATATTCACCATCTGTGGTACAAATAGAAAAGACTGAAGACCACATCTAAATTTTCTGTCTAAAAATGACCGTGGGTGAGCATTTGGCTCACGTTTAGATGCAGTACCATGAGTTTTCTTCCTCCTCCTCCTCTTCCCCATCCTCCTCCTCCTCCTCCTCTTCAGGTAAAAGCTGTCAGCTGGTGCTGCCAGTTATCTGTGCTGCCCCCACATCCCAGTCAGTGACCTCCACGTTATCAAGCTGTCCTTCACTTTTCACCATGCACTTGCGTTTTACCCCTCCTGCCTCCTTGCCTGGGCCTTTGACATGGTGCTGGTGGGCTGGAGCACCTGCACAGGGCCAGCAGATAAAACATGGGACCTCTGGGAGACTGAGGCACATCCTCTAAAGCATCATGGCTGACACTGGGTCCCTGAATTTGGGCAATGATTGCCACGCTATCTTGAAATGGCTGTGCAATTTCCTGCTCTTTCTTATCCAGATGCCATGTTTTATCCAGAGATGACAGCAGCTTGATTCTGGATGGACTGAATCCCAGCATCTCACATAGACAAACATCTGTCAAATCCCTCTTTCTCATTTAATTGCCAGCCCTCCACAAATGACCCTAACCCTACAAACACTGACTACATTGGAAAGGAGCGGTGAGTACTCAGTGGATCCTTGGCTCGGGCACAGCACCTGCATCACTGAGTTGGTATCTCCGTTTGAAAATCAGAGTCTCCAGTTTCCACAGAGACAATTGTTAGAAATACTTGTTTATTGATTATTCTCTTATCTGACATTCCTTGTAATTATCTCATGCTATATTTATTTATTTCATTTTAGTTGTAAGTGTAATTAGCAGCAAAGCTGCTAGCAACACCTTAATGTTTCTGTGGATATTGGAAAGAATAAAATGCTCTCAATTTCTAAAAGAAATCCTGGCAACACTGATGTATCTGCTACTACAGATGGCAATATATGTAGCTTGCCAAGAGCACAGTAACTTAATTTTTTTTATTTAGTAATTCTAGCATGGGTCAGAGCTATCATGTCTGACTGACAGATTGTAGCCCATTGCTGTCCATCAGAGGATAAGACTGGGATTCTGGTGTTTATAGGGGACACTACTTTATGTCTGTCCACACCTTTTCAAGGGCAGGCAGGTGTTCAGCCATACCAAGAACAGCAGGGCCCTACCACATGTAATAGTGACCTGGGAAGACAAACTCCATCACTCCAAATGTCCCCCCCTCCCTCCTTCTTCTCCACACTTTATATACTGAGTATGAAGTCACATGGTCTGGAATATCCCTTTGGTCAGTTTGGGTCACCTGCTCCAGCTGTGTCTCCTCGCCACCTCCCACGCACCCCTAACCTCCTTACCAGCATGGCAGTGGAAAGCAGAAAAGGTCTTGGCTCTGTGTGAACCCTACTCAGCAATAACAAAAACATCTCTGTACTATCAGCACTGTCTTCAGACAAATCCAGAACATAGCTCTATATTAACTACTGTGAAGAAAATTAACTCTACTTCAGCCAAAACCAGTACATTCCATCCCTTATTCCATACTGTTTACATCATGCTCAGGTCCCACACTATTCAATATAACCTCATTAACCACCCCCACCCCTGCCATTCTTTGATAATCGACAACTGTGACAACTTTTCAGCAGCTCCCATAAGATTATTGTGAATTTCCTCAACAGAGGATAAAGTCAGGTGGAGACACAGATCACAACTGATATTCATTAGAGCATCTTTTGTCAATCCAGCTGTTATTATGGAGACCAGACAATCATCACTGAGGACATTCAATTACTCCCTTGGGTGTTCACATATGCTCCCAGTGACCTGCTTGGAGTGATATCTGCTTCCTCAGACACAAAGGCACATACTGACACACTAGTGGGTTCAGCAAAGGGCTTGGGGTCCCTTCTTTCACTAGGTGTGTATTTAAGCCTGTAGTTTTTGTCTGCAGATAGCAGCCACTGCCTTTTCAGATGTGCTATGAGTTATACACCATGGTGAGCACTGGCAGCTTCAGACAGATTCAACAGTCCTTTTGTGCTCTGAGTTGACTGGTAGTGTAGCCAGTCACAGTAAGAAGCATTCCTATGTACATGCCCACAGAGTTTCAATGTTTTCAGATGTTGGCAATTGAAGGTTGCCATAATCCAGATGTATGAGGAAGTAGAGATCACATTCCTCCTGTAATCTCTGTATTTCCTTGATTTTGCCTGCCTAAAATCAAGATCCTTCTGTTCTCCTAATTGAAGGAGTGTATTTTGGCAGGGAATATAAATTGTATTTTTGTCTTTGGTTGGACAATCTTAAAATAACTGTCAGCCTTAGTTCTTTCAGAGACTGGATAGTGTGGGTATTTTTAGTAAAACTGATTTGATGGGTTAAGGCTGAAAAATTAGAATCTATATTGCATTTCAAAATATTACTGTACAATTCTGAGATGCTGCCATGGAGACTGCATCATTACTCTGCTTTACATGCACATTCGGTCACTAGGTCTCCTCAGGCTTTCAGAGCAATTCTGCCACCATCCTCTTCCAGCTGCCAACTATGAAGCTTCAATTCATTCTTCAATGTAAGATAGTAATCAGAGCCACTGCAGTAGCCCAACATTAGCTCTTCAATGGCTCCCCATCTTTGTTCTTCCCCTGCTCTGAACCTGGTGGTCATGATTAGAAAAATACCAACATCCTTTCATGACCTCCAGAGCACAAAACAGAGCTGGCAGCAGGGAGCTGCACAGCGAGTCATGTGTGCTGCCCAGAGAGGCAAACGCATGGGGCCTGAGGACAGCAGGAGCATCCTTTTTTTGTATTTTCCAATCTCGACTCAATTTCACCACAGTTTCCAGATTCTGAAATTTTACAGAGTCTGGAAATAACTTCATGTGATAAGGGCAGGTATAATCTTCTTTGTTACCTATTTGAACAATATTCACCCTTGATTTCTGGTGAGGTCTTACACACCATCAAATGAGTAAGATGTAACATAAAAGCATACAACATACAAGTTTTTGAACTACAAAACTATACAATAATCTAAATCAATGGGATTATGGCTCTAATACTGCTGGTGACCTCAACAGTGATTGGGTTTTAATCACCTACAGCTCATTATCTAATGAATTTCCCAAGCTTTTTATTTTTGAAAGATGCCCTCTTAGCCCAGTTTTCACAAAAATTATTTTCTGCAATAGTTTAGCATTATGGTTTAAGAAGCTAGTGCAACTCTCTCATTACCTGTGGATAGCCACTAAGCTTTTGGGTTTATACCTGCCATTTGAATACTTTTGTAGAGGACTATAACTGCCTAAATCAGTGGGAATGGCTTGGCACCCCCTGCAGCACGCTCATGCTTTCCACATTCACTGCTGGGCTGTCTCTGAAGCACTCAGCTGTGCATCAGCTCTCAACAGCCCAACATGAGTTTCTGATGCAATGGCAGTGGAGGTGCCCTGTAAGAAAACCCTTTCCTCAAGCAGGCACAAAAATAACAATTTGCTATTAAATGAAGATACTTCAGAGCATGGGTCACTTGCCTAACTGCAGGTAGCAGAGAGGATTTAATAACTGCACCAGTTGTTGCCTGAGCATCCAATATACGTCTCTGTGGTGGGGAGAGGCAATGCTGTGTCAGTTGCTCTCAAGCTGTGTCACATCATGTCATGCAGCACACGCTGATGTGACCTGATGCAGTAGGTAATGAGATCTGTGCCAAGTTACTGAATAGAGGGAGATTATTTTAACACATTGAACACTGCTGTCATGTTGGGCATGTTTCTAAATGCTTTTGTTATCAAACAAAGCATTGTTGATATGTATGTTTTCTTCCACAGAAAAAGAGAAGCAGCTGGCAATTACTGCCATGGCCCTGGAGATTATCACCTGCTCTTATGGGGTCAGCTGTCCAAATGCCAGTAGTTATGGTTTTGTCTGGAACCCCTAGATTAGAACTGTACCACCAAGAGAGACCTCATGAATCATCACAAGTGAAGCACAAGGCAGTCAGAGCTGCAATCAAATAATAATATCTTCTTTCTTCACTCCTAGCTTGTGGATATGTAGTAGACATGAGATAGGAATCCCAGTGTATTCAGTTGCATTTTGTGCATGAAAATCCCAAACGAGCCATCTGCTACAGCACAGTTAGGAGATGGAAACTCTTGGTGTTTGGGTGTGTCCTGCACATACGTTGCTTTTGAACCAGGACTGCAGAACAAATACCTGTAATATGCTTGAAAAGGGAAATTATGAAAATGTAGAATGATGTCCTATTTGTAGATTACCACTTTCTTCAATATAGCAATCTGGAGTACAGTTTAATTCTGGAGAGGACAGAATACCTGGGCTTCCAGCTTTTGAGGATGTTGTTCCTCTGCTGCACCACAGCTGCTTTGTGTACGCAGTATCTCACTGGCATGGAACAAATTAATTGTCCTGCTGCAATGGGATTTAATAAACATTTTCAGTAACCATCCACATATCTTCAGTATCATAAACAAAACTGACACCTGAGAAAAAATTTACTTCTAGTTGTTTCTCGGCAGAAGGAGGAGCATGCTGCTAGTATTCAGAACATGAATGCAGTGTGGTCACGTTCCAAATGCAACCACGTGCACCCCAACATGCTCAACGTGCAGTGCAGTTTTCATTTTTTTTGGCTTTGACCCACTTTCTACACAAACAGAAAAAACCTGAGCCACTCCTGTGCCCAAAGAGACATGAGAAAAAGAACAAAATCTGTTTAGATGAAGTGCATTGACATGACAAACTCATTGCTGTCAGCCCCATAACTCTGGGGATTGGGGCGGATTCCTCACTTGCACTTTTTGTCTAGCATTTACTAGACATTCTTAGTACTTTACATAGTTCAGAGACTCAGCAAATTTCACAAGATGTCAGCTCCAGAGCAGCTGGGAGGAAATCCACCCAGAAAACTCTGGCCCAACATCTCTCCTTGCTGACAAGATGCATTAATTTGTTCTAAAACCCCAGAGGCCAGAGTAGGAGGACATCAAAGTGGACAGTGCTGCTTCAGTACTGACCCAACAGCACAAGCCCTGATGCAAAGCCCATCAAACCAACTCAAGCAAAATACATATCTCTTCATAGGAGGTACAAGGTCTATCCCACATTTTGAAGATCAGTCACTGTCTGCAGACATGTCCAGAAATTATGCCTATCTACTTAGGCAGAAGACTGATTGTGGAATCAGTGGGACACAGCATTACTACTGATAAGTATCAAAAGAATTTGCATCCTAGATATGTCATTGTTAAAAAAATGTATCCCTGTTATTTCCTTTAATGCTATCTTGCAGATGGACACAGCTGATAAATCTTCTCTTGGACTATGTTGCAAGGTCAGGGAAATCATCAAATGCAAGGAGCTCGGGAGATGACACCTTTCTTAATTTCCTGTTCAAAAGAAAGCTCTAGGGCATCTAAGAGCTCCTGCTCCTGCTAAGCTTTACTCTTTGTAGCTTTGAATTATAATCATCAAGAAAAAAGTACTGCCTAAAGCTGCAGCTTTATGATGATGGGTACTGGTTATGTACAGAAGTGTTTTCCACATGCTTCAAGAAATACACTTAAACCCACCTTCTCTTCTGGGCAAGGTATAAAGAACATTCAATATTTATTGCTGGAACTTCCATCTACACCTGTGCCTTTTTCCACCGTAGAATCATACTTCAACTGTGTTGCAAAGAGAAGAGGAAGCTTTTGTGCAGCAGCCATGAACTGCTCGACACATGCACATTACTGTGAATGTTTCATAGATTCAGAATGAGCGAGGCGTTTTCTCCATGACTTCAAACACCAGGAAGACTCTTCAAGATTTTCTACTGATAAAGAAAACCTCCGTGTATATGTAGTATACATGTATATATGCATGTGTAGGTATACATGCAAGCTGGTATGGCTTCTCCAGGTTAGCACATCATGCTCAGTGTCCCTTTAGAGCATAGCAAAACAACAGTCCCCACTGCCAACCTCTTCACCTTCTAGAGAACAATGGGGCTCAAAGATGACTGCAGCCAGCTACTGCAGCTAACTCCTTTCATCTTCCTTCTTTCATGGATAGTTTCCCTTAAAGCAGCACAGAGAGGATTTTACAATTGATCATTCTCATGAGACAGTCTTTGAAATAGGAACAATATTTTTCTTCATGTGATTGTATAACATTGTCATGACTTGAATATTTTTCACAGCGAAATAAGCTTACCTAATAAAGTGGGTGCTGTGTTGACTCTTCTTTCCTCCTTTCCTCAAAGGCAGGAGTGTGCACAGTACAGAGAGAAGGTATTTGCTGCTCTTCTTGGTTTTCAGAAACACAGTGCTTAAAAAGACCTATCCGCTCATGGAGTCTTGTTTGTTGCCTCCTACAGATAACTACAACGTACCAGCTTATTCAGTATTTCAAGGATGATAGGCAAAGCAAGATCACAGAAATTAATTCAGCCTTTTCAGTTTTCAGGGTGAAGTCTGATACCTGGTAGAATTCATCCTTTGCCAGCAGGACTCACATGTAGAAATGTGCATGTGAAACTGAGGCTTATTGGGGCATTAGAGTTCCTGGGCAATGCCCATGGCCATCAAAATACTGCCAAAAAGGACTAACCACCAAGTTTCTATGCTGTTTAGCTCTCTATCCTGGAACGAGGGAGCAGTCATGAAGACCTCAGTTAATGACAGTTTTTCCCTAGTTTCTTTCCCTACCTATTTGACAAGTCATTTTGATGCCATCTAGGCAAGTAACAGTCGGTAATAACTGACTGAAGAACTTAGACACACAGCCTAGCTTTCATAATCCTACCATAGTTTCTGATTTGCTAAAGGAAGCTTATGCAGGGGTGGTTCCAGGCATACTTTTAAATATTCTAAACATTTTTATCGGTGATTCATCCCATTTGCCTTGGAAAGTTGCTTTTTTTTGCCAGAGGGCATGGTTTAAAGTCTGTTACATTATTCATCCATAATGTCAGTTGACAGTGCTTCCAGCCAGGTAACTAAAGTATAAGAACTAACTGGCATATGAACCGTAATGCTTAAGCAAGATCATTTCAGCATTGGGAAGATTCAGACATGACATAAGCAGTAAATAGTATGTCTGAGTGTTCCTTACTTACAAGGACTTGAATGACAGTCTCAGCATGTCCCATCTCTCAAGAAAAAAGAGAGAGATGTTTAATGTTTTTCTAGAATTAATTTCCTGACCTGTCATTCAGTAACTATTCCTGGTTCCATGATACTTTAGCATGACAAATACACCAGAAAACGTGATTTTTGAGGTGTACAGCTCTGGTTGGACGAAAAACACTGAATAAGAACTTTCTGAGAGACAAAGCTTTGGTCCAGGCACCAGAGACCGCATACATCTTCATGAACTATAAAATTAGTATTTGGATTTCCCAGCCAATCTGTTGCAATCAGAGTTTGTGTTTCTCCTAGAAATCCAGATGGATGTCCAGATGAGGAATTAAGTCAATTCAGACCATGCTTACTGCCTATAATTCCAAAGAATGATAATTATGCAGGATGATACTATATTTTCTTTCTCTTCCCTGGTATCTTAAAAAGTGGTGCTCCCTGAAGGAAACAAGGGAAAAGCATCAGTCCTGTTTGACTGAGAAGTCAACAGTCTCTCTGTCGCTGGACAATAACACGGCAGGAGAATAAGTCCTTCAGAATCAGGGTCAGGAACAACAACACAGACCTGTAACTTTCCTAATTTCTTAGCTTGATTCACCCCTACAATTTCAGGCATGGTTCAAGTAGGACTGCTTTCCTTGTCCCTGATATCTCAGAATAATTTCACAAGATGCCCCTACAAAGCTTCTTTGGTTTTTCTTTCACCATACCTTCATCAGGGCCCATCCCTCATGGTCTGTAGCATGAATAGCACTTCTCCATCTACTGTATCTGAAGCACTGGATTCAGTTGCTTAAACATCTACAGACCTTGGGAAACCAGGACTGTATCTATGAAGTCAAATAGAGGCCAGGCAGCATGTCCTAGGAAATGTAAAATGGTATTAGAAATCTAAGTCTAGAGGGTTGGATCCTACCCATAGACATGTAGATACCAATCAGGTACTTGCTGCAAAACTTCCTCTACTTCCTCTATTTATCCATGACAGTTAAGCTGCACTACCTCTTTGGAAACAGTTAAAGCTTGAAAAGACAAGACCCCAAGGCGAAAGAGTCTTTGAATAAATAAAAAAAATTATAGATATTTATAGATTAAATAAATGCCCTGACAGTGCTACCTAACTTATTTGAATTCACGCGTAAGTCATATCCATATTATGGCAATTATAAGAACACATAATTGAATAATGAAGCTGAAATCAACACAGGAGTACTTTTCACTAAAATGCTGAGATTTCTGTTATACCTGTTTTTTGACAAGGTTTTGTGGGGGGTTTATTTGTGGTTTGTTTGGTTTTTTTAAAGGGGAAAAATATGTTTTGTTAAACACAGCAGAATCATCAGAGAGGATAGAAAAAGGCTGAAGGTGAGATTAAGTGGTTATGGCACCAGTCGGTGTGTGAGACAAGCCTGTCTCAGGTGTGGTGCTAGCCAAAGATGAGCAAAGATACATAGGTACAGTGAAGTGTATCTTTGCTGTTTCGGCGCTGGACTTCTCTGGGACCACCGTGCCCACCCTTGGTAGCTCCTTCAGCTCGGGAGCTCCAGTCCTGGGCGGAACGGTGGCAGCTGTTTGCAGGTAAAAACAGACGGACCACTTGCCTTTTTAATCAGTGTTCTTTATTCCCTCACAGAGGGAAAAGGAAGGTGCAAAGAACAAGCTGAGAGATGGTAAACCTGGCAAAATTGGCCACGATCGTCTCTCGCCTGAGTCTCTTATGCCTTCTGTCAGGGGAGAGACGAGCCAATGGGCAAATGACTGACCAGTGACATCTGGCCAGTCCTGGGTGAACAGGGGAGGGACAGGTACAAAGCAGCACTATGAATGGTCAGCCCACTGGGACAAATTCATCCCAGGGGTCTGCCCACTGCTACAGTGAAGTGATTTTTTCTTTTTTCAATAACAGGATAACAATATACTTCGGTTTAAGTGGTAATGGAGATAACAATCATTAAGAGGACTAATCTCAAAGTTAACCCTGCATAAATTAACTGAGAATTTGGCCCTTGATCTGGATTTATTTGAATGAAATATTGTCATTATAATTTTATCTTCAGTCCTGCAACTGTAACTAACATTAATTTCCAGTCATCTGTAGAGGAAGAAATCTTGGACCAGACATACTTTGCAGTGCAGCAACACAAAGCAGCAACTCACCTATTGCCAGTCGTACAATCAGAGGGAAAATCACCTGCCTGAATGTCAATTTTTTCATGGAAGGTTTCTGTATTTCATACACACTGGATCAGTAAGTGACCTTCTAATGACAGTATGGTCATGCCAAGTCTTCACAGGTGAGAAATCTACCTCAATGGAACCATATCTCCAGGAATCCTTCTGGAGCAGTGATGACCTTATCAGAATTATTTGAACTGCAATTTCTGTTTGTATGGAGTGAAACTCAAATGCCAAGTACCTGATTCTTAACATGGGCTCCAGCTCTAGGGCTTGAAGCACATATGGCTTGATCCTATACACCTTCCGCTTGCTTTAGCAGGAAATGTGGATAATTAAGAAGAAAATATTTAAAAGAGCAGTAGTGAAAACAGGGGAATCTGTACTTGGCCTCTAGCCCAGGGTGGTGAGGCTGGAGTGCAGCCAATGCTATCTGGAAATCCTGAGGAAATCTGCTAGCAAGCAATCAGGAATGGTCATCTTGTCATGACATTCAGGTGCACACCTAGACATGGTGGCTTGGAAACATTCATAAGTCTATCTATGTGCTTCTTATTTCTTTCATTTTCTTATCATCATAATTGCAAGGGGAAAGGTGCATGGCCACTTCAGAGGGAAAGACTGGTTTATCAGCACAAGGCAGAGAATCAGAGAATCACAGAATGGTTGGCTTTGAAAGACACCTCAAAGACCTTCTCGTTCCAGCCCCTCTGCCATGGGCAGGGACATCTTCCACTAGACCAGGTTGCTCCAAGTCCCATCCAATCTGGCCTTGAACACCTCCAGTGTTGGGGCACCCACAACTTCTCTGGGTAACCTGTTCCAGTGCCTCATTGCCCTCACAGTAAAGAATTTCTTTCTAATATCTAGTCTTAATCTGGCATGTTTCAGTTTAAAGTCCCTTGTCCTTATACCTACATGCTCTTGCAAAATGTCCCTCTCCATCTCTCTTTTAGGCCTCTTTAGGTACTGGAAGGTGCTATAAGGGGTCCATCCCCACAATCTTCTCTTCTCCAGGCTGAACAACCCCAGCTCTCTCAGCCCATCTCCAGAGGAGTGGGGCTTGAGACCTCTGATCACCTCTGTGGTCCTCCTCTGGACTTGCTCCAACAGGACCAAATCCTTCCTGTGCTGGGAGTCCCAAAGCTGGACACAGTGCTCTACTTAGGGTTTCCCCAGAGCAGAGTAGAGGGGGACAATCACCTTCATTGACCTGCTGGCCACACTGCTTTTGAGGCAGCCCAGGATGTGGTTGGCTTTCTGCTCTAGAGCAAGGATCAGAAGTGTTCTGACCCACAACTGTTTCACAAATTGACAGCCACAACTAAACCAGGGAGGTGAATTTCCATGTCCTAACTTTTACCTCCTGGATCTCTAAGACAGGAAAATACTTTAATGCTAGTGGGGTACATCAGACCCCACTTTAAAATTTCTGGAAATGCATATGGTCAAAATACAAGACTAGGAAGCAGAAGTGCTGTCTTTCTCTTCAGACTTAAGCAAATGAGCAAGTTGCATGGCCCTCTTGCTCCTCAGTTTCTCTCCTTTCAGACTAGCTGGCAAAAGAAGCCTACTTTGAAGTTCTTTGATGAAGATTCGACATTTCCTTTTCACAAAGCAATTTGAAATCCTGTGCTCAGAGATACTAACAAGCCCTCATATATGATAGCACACTTGATTTTAAACCAGAAGACAACTAATGTCTTTTCAGAACTCTCATAGTAACATGATTCATTAGAATAGCTAATAAATTACGTGCATTTTTTATTATTCAGAATTTTTGAAGTACATTTTTTTTATCGTTTACATGAAGATATGTAGTGAAATAGTCAACAACTGTTACTGCATTCTCATTTTCAATTTATGATAGGGTTGTAGAGAAATGCAGGGAATGGAAATGCATCATCACTAAAAATTTTGAGACAAACAAGTCTTAAATACTTTTCTCAGATTCCCCCAACTGCTACAATGGGCATTCTCCAGTGCCTTTCCAAGAGTGTGTCTTGTCTATTACAGAGCACAGATCTTCCAACATCAGGAACTTTACAGTTCATTGGAGAAACAACTGGTGAACCTGAACTGGCATCACAGTATACATTGCAAAGGGTGTTGAAAATGATTAATCATGGTCAAATTGCCCTAAACTTGGAGAATGAGCCATAAGGCATTGTTTCACCTCTCCTCCAAATTCATTTAGATATGGTGAGGGTGTCCAATATCAGGAGTCACACCTATAGCTTTTCAAAGTCAAGAGACCCTTAAAGTACAGATGGACAAATACCACAGTGCACCTGACAACTAAACCTCTGCCCTTGCAGGCTTAGCTTCCCAATGACATATTTTGACCTCTAGCAATTTTTCACCACTGAAGTATAAAGCCTAGGAAGAGCTGGCAGAACCTTCCCTGTGCAGCAGCAGCACAAACACTGCCAACCACAATTCATTTATAAAGGCTCCCTTTCCTCTGCCCTTCTATTACCTCCCACATGGAAACTGAGCTGACGAGCTCATTTGCCCTTTTTCGCACCTTTTTTCTCCCAAGTTTGGGGCACAGAACAACAGGGAAGAGGGCTGACAAGCAGATGTGTGGGCTTGAGCTGCTGTGCCTGAGGACTGGGAAACAGGGGAGAACTGCAAGAGGAGCGTGATTGTCTACTTACTTGCAGCTGTTCTTAGAGTGAGGTATATCATTTAGTGAAATATATAACTTTTGAGAATTTCTCTGAGACATGGATTTTGGTTATGGCTATAGGCAAAGCATTTTCACTGTTCCTTGCACTGTCCTAAGGATGTTGAAACATTAGTATAACACAGAAAAGTTCTATCAGCAAAAGTTTCCATCCCTGATAAGCACAGCAGAGAAACAAATGAAGCTCTTGGTTTGTGTCTGTTACTACTGTGACCTTGGGGTATTGGGCTCTCAAGATGGTCTATCCCATGTTAGGCAAACTGCACTAGAGCTGGCTTCTGTAGTATGGAGAGGGCAATGTCAGCAAGGCAAGGTGGATGATAAATTATATGAAGGATCTATCCCACCTCTGCAAATGTCCCCATGTTTCTCATTCCCTTCCTGTGCTTCCAGGTTGCTGGCTGTCATTCAGAGGATTGGTCAAGGTAGTAATTTATCTGATGAAGGGGATTTTTGTTGATGAGAAAAGTTAGACTGCAATCTTTTTATAGCTGTTTCACAGAGACATGAAGGAGCCCCAGGCATAAAGTGGCTGTCATGCAACTAAGATAAAAAGAACAGATTAGAAATACGGAAAAAAAAGAGGAAAATGATAAAAGATAAGACTTTTGTGTCTTTGTGAACCCCTGAAATGAGAAGTTCTTACTTCTGTTTAACAGAAGAGACTTGATATTTCTTTCTACCATCTTAGAACAGAGAAGACATTTTGGTTTCCTTATATATACACCAGCAACTTCCCATAGCTAGACAGCACCTGAAATTGAATTATACAAAAGGAATTATTCCTGAAATGGCAAGACAATTAATGTGTGCAGGTAAGATAGCAAAGACAGAAAGAGAGCTCGCATAGGAAACCAGAGCTTTATTGTCAGCTCCTTCTTGTTGAGGAGCCTTAGGGCTCACTGAGGCTTGAAAGACAGTCTGCTGAGATGAGCATGTGATAATTTCTCCACTGAGGAAAGCTCCCCTGTTCAGAAGTACATCGGGGTTATTCAGAAACAGCAGTTTCCTCTAGCCTATACCCTCTGTATTGTTAATATGGCCAAGAGCAATACATGCACCACTTGACAAGACAGAGAGATTATTTAATTATTTATGCACAGTTACATCCTCTAGACATCAACATTGCATTTAGATACAGCCTTCTTATATATTAGCACCTTGAAGATATACTTATTTCCTTTGATTCATGATAGATACTTAATTTGCACAAAACCCCAAACCCTTTGGAATATTCAGTCTGTCTCATTGACTATTATTCCATGCATTGCCCTATCCTGTCTGAACCAGTCTGGAAGTTTGCTCTCAGAGTAATACTTTTATCAAGATACTAATAAAAACAATTCCAAAAGAAAAAAAAAAGAAAAAAAGGAAAAAACCAGCTGTGTTTCTCTGAAGTCCTCATTGGCTACTGTGAAGTTCAACAACACAGAGACACTTAATGGCCCATTGTTTGTAGTGGTTTTACCCACCTCTCATCTTCTGAAAATTTCATCGCACATGGTGTTCCATAGTGAGTATGAATGTTTCCCATGTTCTTGGTGTGCCTCAGAGTGTGGTAATTCTCACAGAAGATAAAGAATTTCCAGTGAAACCAGATATTTTTCATCTAAAGCAGACACAGCAACAGAAGCTGCTAAGAAACTGTATCATTGTAATGAAAATAATCCCTCTGTCAAATCAGACAAATAAAGCAGAGGGTGCAAAGCCATTAGCAATACTGGATTTTGTGCAGATTTCTAGCTAACCCCAAGACATTTTTCTTACTGCAGTTGTAGCTCCACTTACTAGGAAAGGGTCATATTTAATACTCCATGAATATTCTTGGTTCAATGGTCTTGGTTATTTATCACTATGAGAATTGATGAGTTTTAAATATAAATACTAGCAATTAGTCAATGAGCAGGTACTTTTAATTAAGGCTACCGAGTCAAAGGTCTTTTGGGGAAATTGTATAAACACTGAACATACACATAGGCATGATTGTTGATTCTGCAGCATACAGCTTCTACGCAATCATCACACTTTTCTGCTACACCATATTAAGGCTCCATGTGGTGGAATCCATGGCTCAAATGCTACATAGTGGTCTGAGGTCTCATTCCTCAGAACACTTCCCTATGTTGTACTTTTTTAACTCTAACTGTAAATGAGGGGCAGAAATATTTCCACTTAAGCTTTCTATTATTATTTTGGTAAGCCATAATTAGGCTGCCGCTCATTCAGATCCATCTGGCAATCTGAATATCTGCGTTCATTACGGGAAGGAGTGATTACGATTTGTTCCAAATAACTGCTGTTTGAATTAACTGCGATGACAGATAAATGCAGATTTCCTCTGCTTCAGAGGCCTTAGGGGAGGTGTAAAGTGCAGAGGCTGGTTTTGGAGATACTTCCTCTACACTTAGCAGAGAAGGCGCAGTCCTCTAATTGGTAGGTTCCACAAATACTTACTGCTAATTCAGTATCAACTGAAGGGTGTATCTACACCAGTCTTCAAGTTCAGATCAGGACGGCACTTTGGAAGTGAACTCTTGGTAATGCTCACTTTACTGTGGTTTTGGTCACACCAGAAATCTGTCTTGGCACACACAGCCTGGATTCTGGAAGATCAATTGATGAACTACTAACAGGAACTCAGTTCTCAAGACTGATCTGGAAAAGACTGGAGTGAAATCCCCTGACAGGTGTATAGTGTGGACAGCTGATCCATGGCATTAGCAGTTTTGTTCCAGACTTCCATTCTCATCATGCTGTACTATTTGGTAAGGTACTCATGCTCTAAAATGCTAGGTTACTGTCATTTGAAAAACTGTTCACAGAAAAAGCACTAGATAAATCCGGCAGCTGATGTACTTATCTACACCTGATTCCTCCTGCACGAACACAAAGATAATTTCTACCTATGAAAGTCATAGCTATCACCAAATATGCTAGAGGGAGTTAATCAATTTTAAAACACTTTCCCCCTATATTTTCCCAGAAGGAAGAGCCAAAACATTAAACAGAACATAATATGAAGGTTGTTTAAAAACAATAAATTCATATAGATTACTTCATCAGGCATATTGTTTGAGTAAAAAATCAGTTCTCATTTTGAGCAGAACCTAGTCATAATGATTTCCAAGAAGCTATATTGTATTATGCCCTGATTTACAGGATGATAATTATTATGAATAACTTGCAGTATTCAATGGATTATGTTGCTCACCATCACACATGAAGCCAATGGCTGAACCAGTAGCAGAGCAGAGAAATTTTGACCACAAGAATTCTTGATTCCTGTAACCATAAATGTAATTTTATAAAATCACTAACTAATGAAAAAGAGCTAACAAAACCCCCAAATCCCTCACACTTTAAACCTTTGCTCAAATTATTCAGTAGTTAGTGGGGGAAAGTAGAGAACTGATGACATTCAGGTTCAAATCACTCTGTGCCCTGTTAGTTTTCTTCCCATATCCTACAGAATCGTACGACTATTTATCAGGATTCACCTTCCTCTCTGCCAGCATTACACCTTCATTCCAGATGGCTGCTCTGGCTCCACTCTTGTAGCATATATTGTTTGACAGAGTTCCTGGCCTCTGCAGCACAGTGTGGCTTTGGGAATGAAGCAAGGTGGGTGAATTCCTTCATTCTCCCAAGGGAAAAAAAATCTTTGTTTTCACAGATTTTGTAAAAGGGATCCTTCTCTTGAAAGTCTTTCTAATCTGAACGAGTATCTCCCTGTTCAAAGACACTGCTGTGTCACTATCAATTACCTGTGAAGCATCATTAGGACAGGAAGAGTGCCTGAGGTGCCAAAAGTGGCTAGGTTTGTTATGATCTCCCATTATCTCATTACAATGAATTAATAAAACAATAACTTGAACCAAGCAGGCTGCTATATCAGTAATTGGTCTTGATACACGCTTCTTTTAAATAAGAATGTTTAAGAACAGGGATTGCAGCATGGTGAGAAATGTTGCTCTCAATTTAGTATCACGTGTACACTGAATTTTACATTTAGATATCTGGGCACAATTCTCCTGCTACCCATAATTCAGACGTGGCCCCATTAAACTCAAGAGACAATTTACCAGAATACAAGGAAAGTATTTCAGGATTACTGACTGCTTTCACTCTCTTTACTTTGTTGTTTTTCTCCCTTGCCTTCTTGCCCTGCAAAGAGCTTTGATTCAGCTGCAGAAAGACAAGTGGTTACCTTGGAAAGTGTTTACGTTTGGGAGGCTTTGTCCATGCAATGTCAAGTACTGCTGCAGGAGTTGGTGCTGACACCGAGCTACTGCAACCTCTGATCACTGGGCTTGAAAAACTCAACCTCACACTCCAATGGAGAGATAATTTGTGTCACTTAAACAACCTCATCCTTCACTGCTTCCACTGCAGGGACTGAGATAAGAGTTTCCATGGTGCAGAGCAGCTCTGCGCATGCCTCAGTGAAATCAGAAACACCCCCTCTTTTCCCTGTTGGGTCAGTCCCATTCTGCAGCTGTACCTGCTGATCCATTAGAATATTGCCTCAGATCTTCAGAGATTACTTTTAAGGTGCATATCTTTTTCTTTTTTTCTTTTTTTTTTCCTGCAGAACAGATGGAAATACACAAGGGTTTAATATGGAACTTAGGATAACTAATTATATTGTAACTAGTACAGTGGATTGTGCTGATGGAGAAAGGAACAATGATGGGGAGAAAAAAAGAATGGAAAATGTTTACATCAATGGAAAACTTTCCTGTTAGCCCACATGACATGTTCCCAAGACTGGAAGGGAACCAAAGGAAAATATGAGATTCCTGGTCCAGCATAACCTCTCTTTCCATAAGCTCTTAGCACCAGTTTCTACACTATTTCCACAGGGACCAAATAGAAGAAGAAAACTGACCAAAAAGGCCACTAAATCAATGCAATTCATTTTTGATGTTTCAGAAAAATGAAATTAAAAACCAAAACCCCATAGTCTGATCAAATGAGCATGAGCAAATATTTTTTATTCACCATAGCAAATAAATGGAATGATACTGCACAAGATCAACTACCATTTGCTTCTGCCCACGACTACTTTGACAGCTCTCTGTAAAGACCTGAATGTTGCAGAACATGGCATTTCTGCAGGTTGATAGACAGACCATGGAGATAAAAAGGAAATCCTGTAGTAAGAAACCTTAGAGGGCAAGGTTGCTGTGCTCCTTAAGTATCAGTCTGTTTAAAAAAGGAACTCAAGGAACTGAATGGTGCATTAGGCTGACTGTGCCTCACAGAGCCAGGCTGTAGATGGACATGTATTTTTCTAGACCTGTTCTGTGTAATATTAGCGTACCAAGTGGTAAATCAGAGTCTTGCCTATGTAACACCCATGACATCATCACTACTTGTGAGTCTGCTCCTCTGGGAGATTATTTATTTTCAGAATTTCCAGCAAAGATGCACCTTCAAGATGTTAAAGTCCATCAGTGTACAGGGGAGAAATCATTGCACATGAGGACATTTTGCTGTGAATCATGCTCTTTGTGTGGGAGAGATAAGTAAAGATTAAAGAAAGGTTTGAGGCATTTTTCTCCACAGTATTGCACCTGGCAAATTTCCAGAGAGAAATAAACCCTGAGATCTAGGAGACAGACTGAAAGCTTCTCAAATACAAAAATGAAAAGTTACATTCCGCTCCATTAAAAAAATGACACCACATTAGAAGAAAGGCAGAATATATATCTAGTCAGAATGAAGTTAGGGCCTGACTAAAGGCTAAATTTCTCTTGTAGATTTTGTGGCTTTGTACTGCTATCACCACATTTCATCTAAGCATAAACATAGAAAATACAACCTTTGATTCCAAGCCTCAAAAAGATTTAAAGTTTTTAAGCAATGCTTTTCCAGTAATCTATATGTACAGTATCTGCAGATTTTAAACACTGTCCATTAGACATACAGTTCCACAAAATGTTCTTTTTTTCAGACAGACTAATACTTCAGCTGCCTTGCAAAATCTTCTCTTTTAGGATTTCTAGTGGCAAGATTTCCTTTTTTATCACAGTGATGTCACAGATTAGTGAGGGCGGCTACTTCCTCCCACCCCCGTTATCTAAGATTTTGTTGTATGTGTTTAGTTTCATTTTTCATCCTCTGTTCTCAAAATTAACTCAGCTGTGGATGAAGACATATATCCTATTAGCTCTATCCCTTTAGGGAATGCCTACAACAGCTGCAGCTGCCATTTAATTTCTCCTTAATACCCTTGCGTCCTAGAATACAAATAAAACAAACGTTGGTATCTTGTCCACTGCACACCCCACTTCATATTATTTAAAACATACTGTACAGATACACAAAATGTCCCTGATAAGACATTGTTAGTCACTTGCAATGAAGCCATCAGAATAACAGTTTGTGCCTCCATAATCCATCCTGGAATAATGAAATTCCACACTGAATACTGATAAATGATCCAAGATCTCATAAGCCTTCTTAACTCTGAACAGTGAAATATGAAAATACTGCAGAAACCATGGCAGCTGACAGGTAGAGTCATTAGAAAAATGTATGCAAATCCAGCAGCAAATGACACTGCACAAAGTAAAGGAGTTTACAGCTAATGACTTGTACTGATGCACAGTCCCATATTCTGAAAAGAAAATGTCTAGCATTTATATCGATGACACGTAAAACACTAATATATTTAGATTTGGATATCTTTTGTCCTGCACTGAACTCAAACTTGGGAGATGGACTTAAAAACCTAATAATAGCAGTCTCAAATCTTGCTTATACTTACATTTTGACATGCCAGTTTATGTATTTAAAATTCAGCTGAGCATAAGAATACAGCGTATCACCAGCACTGAATTTCCATCTGCAAGATACCTTTGCTGACTAAAACAAGACTATGTCTTGTTGCTGTGCAATGAAGTAGCAAAATAAAATTTGGAGTCTTTGACTGATACTGTCTCAGATTTGCTACTTCCCTCCCCTAGCAGTGATACATTACAGCAGAAAAGGAGCTAATGGTAACCAGTCAATTAGCAGGGAATGTAAGGGCACACTCAGTGAAGCAATTTAGACACATGACTGCAAGAATTGAGTTCAGGGTGTTACATTTCCTCTGCTGCAAATGGGGATACAGACTGGGACTGAAGGCTGGGATTCACAACCAAGCACTCCTGAAGAAAAAGGATGATGAGAAAGAACAGCCAAGTCCAGCTGAGAGGACAGGTCTTGAACCACATCATGCCTAAGAATGCACATCATGCGCAGTACCAAATACCATCCATCTCTTAGCATGGCTGTGGCAAGGGCTGCTTTTCTATAGCACCTTCAGCCCAAGTGCAATGAATGTTAAGGAATTAATTTTTGTAATATTGAAATAAAGGAATGCTGTCATTCTCAAACTACAGCTAAGGACACCCTGACAAGGAAAAGTGCTGTCCTAAAGTGAACAAACTTACCCTCTGGCAAAACCAGGAATGGAGGCAGTTCTAAAGCTTCAACAAATATATAGTTCCTATTGCAAAGCATAGGATAGTGACTTAAAAAGGAGAGAAGCAGAGGTCTATCAATTATCTTTCTAGTAAAAATGAGGTGCATTTGTGTTATGTGGAACTTCCAGATCAAAGTAAAGCTGATCCAGAAATCTAGCCTCTTTTAACTGCTTTGAAACTATGGTAGTAATCATAATACTCTTTCTCCAATTGCATCTGTACTTTCCTTGAACCTGATTTTAAAAGTGTAAAAGATAGTTTTAGTAGAAAATTATTATAAAGTCAATATTATGATTAATATAAAGTCCATTCAAAACTGCAAAGGAAGACTCCGTCAACATTCCTCTCTTCCACTCAAATAACTTGTACCTTGGAAACTGGTATCACTGACAGCATCAGCAGCAATCTCAAACGTAGGTACTTCCCTGCACTCCCCAAATCTGGACAAATTACTTAATAAGGACAGTTCCTTGTGAATTAAAATACCCAAATGCTTTAAAAAAACCAAACAAACCCAAAGCAATATCCAGAGTGTTTGTTCTTGAGATTCCATTTGTGGTTTTCTCAAAAGAGAAAACTTTAAGTGGCAATCACTGTCCTTCAGGGCTATATGGCTTGGGAACTTTTACCAGTCATCCCAAAGTAACCTGCAAACAGTGGTACCAGAAGTGCTGCTGGTTCCTGCCAGGGCCACCCCTGCTTATTGGGTAATAAATACTCTGTACTTCCATGGGTCACTCTCAGTCCTTGGAGATGGCAGGGCCTCATAGATTAGGGCGGAGGAGCCAAACTGGATTCTTTCTTGCCTTTGCTTTTCAAGCATGAAGCAGCTATGTAGTCTTATGGTAACTGGTATCTCCAACCTCTTATTCTTCAGAGCTCCTCCTCCACTATACATGTAGCAACTATTCACAAAATTCAGATGACAAACTCCCTCACACAGAAAAAGAAATCAAGAGAAAATGACACACAGGAGGTATGCAACCATATTAATAGTTTGGGGTCTTCCAGTTGCCTTAGCTTTATGTGTGTCTTTTAGAGTACAAACTGTTCATTACTAAGATAATTATAAGTAACACTGTTTCAGCCATTCCCTAGAGTGTCTCTACGTGTCCAGTGAGCCTACTAGACAGTTTTGGCCAGATTTCTATGAGTACATCCACAGTACAGCTGGGAGGGTGATGCTGGTGATGATACAAGATTTTCTAGCCATGGAGCCAAACTGCAAGAATCACATTCTACCATCCAGAGCTCACCTCAAATCCCAGATTCAGGAACTGGCTAATTATTTATGCAAAGTGAAACAGGTGAGTCAGAGACTTACCTGTACAGAGAGGAGGAAAACCAGAAAACATGGGATTGATCCTGCAGAAAAGGGTAGAATTGCATCTGAGTTTCCAGTATCTTGGGAGAAAATACTCACCAGACAGTTACTGGCTTAGAGGCTTCTGTCTCCAAGACTGCAATGGTAACTCATCACCTTTTTCAGGCACGCATACCCACAAAGTGTATTTTATTGACGATTCAGCGGAACACCCCATGTAGAAATCCAACTGTGATTTCAATGTGAAACAATTCCATTTCAAAATGTCATAGTCCTATTTGTTTGGTCCATTTTCATGGATTTATTTGGTGATTGAGAAGTAAATAATCACTTTGTCATTCATAATGTAATAAACCTTCAAATGAACTGGAAAGCTTTCTCAAAGAGGAACTTTGCAAGAGGAATAAATAGGCAGATAAACCAGAACTGTTACCTCTTTAGCTTATAGAATATACCAGACACCTGAAAATGTAGACCAGAGGAAAAAAATTATCCTTTCCAGCAACTGCTTTGAAGGTTATTCTTTCTAATCTGCTAACGAAGGAGCTGTATTGTTCCTTGGGTTTGCAGAATTCTTCTGGGCATTGTAATAACAGATCAATCTCAGAAACATAACCTTCAATTTTACATGAAATGAGGATATGGCATCATTCCCACTCTTGGTTGTGCTGATAGTATTCACAATCAGCAAAGGGATTCCCAAAGAGAACAGAAGGCAGAGAGCTTGCAATGAGAAACACGCAGAAACCACAGATAAAAACAAGAAATGGATGGGCAATGTGTGCAGTGAAATATGCTTGGGTCTCAAGCAATGATGTAGCATGTACTTGTGAAATGACATATGGCACTTGCCTGCAACCCTGGCTGGCTACACGCCCAGCGCAATGTGGATTATACATAATTGCTTCACACCACTGAAAAGCCCCTTCTGCACATTATAAACATATTCATATTAACTTCTTACTAATGAGACAGGAGATAGTGACACGAAAAATAATTTCAGAGAGGAGCACCATGGGTTGCAGTGCAACTGGTGCCACATTTTATGCAATATATTACAATGTCTGTCTACATAGCATATCTTGAAACATGTCCAAATAACAGTTCCTCATTTCATGCTCTCCATATAAATATGTATTATCAAATAAACAAAAATCCCTTCTATATGTTGTGCAGGAGCAAGTGATTGTTAAAATATTTCTTACTGGATACAAGACAAGACCCCATAGCACCTGTGCAGGCCCACAGAACAGCCTTCCTCAAATCTTCCTCTGTGTGAAAAGAAGAAAACAGCTCAGTATAGCTATCTTATCAATTTAAACCAGAGCTGCTGCAGCAAAAAAAAGGGAGAAAAATCCTGTCACTCCCTACTTTTTACTGATTTTTATTTCATTTTCCAAAGTAATCTACTCAGAGCTACTTACATGGCTGCAGCCGTCTGCCAGCCTTCAGCTCCAGTCAGAGGACTCCTGTCCATACCTCCTAAATTAATTATGGGCCAGGCACACTCAAACTCCATTGTATGTTACATGCTTTTGTCTAGGATATGTTCATTGTGTGATATGTTTTGAAGATTTCCTTCAACGGCTTCGGGGAACATTCTGGAGCTCCAGCAGCAGGAGCACGCAAGCTCTCAGCTCTACTTGTTTACTGAAAAATACTTCCATCATCTCCCCCCAACACCACCACTTGCTTACCTATAATTATGCTATTCCATTGTTACTATAAAGTGCTAGAATTATAGAAACAGCTCATTTGAAATGTGCAGACTGTTTGCTTGTAAAACATTTGGCTCTGCCCTTGCACGAATGAAGCTGTTTTATGCTCTAAATAAGGAGTAGGTTGCAATGCCACATGGCTGCTCATTACCACTACATGAAACTAGCTGTAATAAAATGCACATGCCCCATGAGTTAACTCCTAAATGCATTGGGCTGAAATGCCCTGACACTTCCATTTCTACAGCTCATCATGTGTTTGTGAGACATGCAGCAAGGTAGCAGGAGGGGTAGGACAGAGATCTGCCACTTGTCAAAAGGAACCAATTGCAGGAAGGTCACTGGATTTTCATCCAAATGTCTTCAACTGCTTTCATTAACTGTACCCTCTGACTTTCACTATATATTCACTTGCAGCCTTTGTTGCTGCAAGTTCTGCTACTGTTCCTAGTACACATCTGGGTGTTGTCAGGGTCCATAAATCTGAGTACTGCCAACTGTTACCCATATGAATTCCAAAACTCAACATCATTAGATTTAGATGTATCAGAAAAATAATCCAATTCTATTTCCAGAAAAGTCTACCTAATTTCTGTCATGGAGATCAAGTGGAACAAATCACCTGGAGAAGTCAATAATCTTTGTATAAATATGCATGCATTTGAAGCCACTTTTCTTGCTTTTTAAGGAAGTCTCAGTCCCTTACTCTCACATGATTGTGACTTTAAAAAAAACTAAATAGAAGATTACCAATTTGTTTACATCTTTGACACACAAAGTAGCTATGATTGAATTCTCACTGCTTTATTGGGAAGCCATTAACTTCCTTAATCCCTTTCTGCAGACAAAGAAACTGAGGCACAAAGCTGGTCAGCTTTATCATGTGTATTTAACTTGTTAAATTCCTCAAGATTTGCTCATTACACTCTTGAGACTTTAGTCCTTTGTTAAATTTAACATTATTTTTTCTTTCAACATCTTCAGAAATATTTTAAGGTTTTTTAATTAGTTCTTGAACAGAAATAATCTCACAAATGCACCAGTGCACCTGCATCTGATGAATCCATTTCCCAAATGTCCATGAGCAGCAGGCACTGAACAAGAGATGATAAATAAAATTTTCCATTGATGGACCAAATTTAGTTGATATATTAAAATACTTTACAAATATGGACAAGTGAAATGTTCTTCTTTTAGAGATGGAGAAACTAAGGCACAAACAGATTTAAAAAAATTAGACAAATAAACAGCAAAATGTGGATGAAAGCCCAGATTTCCTGATTTTCATCCCATTAGTCATTCAATGCACTAAGTCAGAAGAGCCAGACAGAATTCTGATCTGGCTCTTAAATATTAATACATATGCAGAAGCATTTGAAATTTTCAGGCCTTTTTAATAAATTTGAATAAAAATGTAGCATAAAAAAATCTACCTTTTAGAGTGATACACCTAATAGTGCTCTCTGTTACAGATCACATTTGAGAATTTCTGTCAGTATTATGTCAAAGAACAAACAGTAAGAGGGCCATTTTAAGCAGTGCACACCACACTGGGAGGCTTTCAAGCCATGATTTACCTCTTTGTTCTTCACGGTCCCACATTAATAATCTCAGTATTGAGAAATGTTGGCAAATGCTCAATCAACTGCATGTATAACACTGCAGATGCAATGTGCACACGTGTGCATACACAGACACAAAGGTGAGACCCATGCCAATTTCCAGATGAAGAACCATCAGTTTGATGAACTCACACTAATAGAGAAGCTGCACGTGCCCTGGATGCTTTTAGGTATCTGAGATCAATAAATACATTAACCAGGTCTTTACAATGCCTTTTAAATTTTTTTTTCCACTGAATGGCAACCAAAACAGATAGCTCAGGCAAGTGAGTGCTGCTGATTCTAGCTTCACACGTCATTGAAAGACTTAACTATCTGAACTTTGTGCAGAACTGTGAGAAATGTGAATGGCTGCTTCTGTGTGGGAAGGACACCGTTTGTATCAGACCAACAGGTGTTTGATCACTTTCTTTGTACTAACTCTGTGAAGCTCTGCCATTTTGAGAAACAGAACATAATAGACAAGACAACACTGAGAGTTTTTAATCATGGACACTCCAAATGTCCAGCTTTCAAAAGGATTAATGATAAACACAAAGCCCACTTGCTGTATCTTGAACATAGGCACTGTATATTTTAAAAATCTTGGCTAAAGGGTAGTAAACATAGGAAATCTAAAAGCCTTTTCTTCGTGCTTGCCTGTTGTTGCAAGTGCATATAAAATTTTATTTCTTTATGGCATATTAATATGCAAGCAGCAGCTGAATGTGGGTCCTATTCATCCATCTAACACTACATTTGGTTTTATAGCTGTATGAAAAGCAGTTAGCTGCTGTATTTTTAAAATTCTGTTAACCTAATAGAACTCTGTGACATTGAGAAAAATTCTAGGAAATACATAAGTCTCAATTACTGATAAAATGGGATAAAATGTCACCAAAAAAGTTGCAAAAAATGTCAGTTTTGGGAGAAAGGGTCTTCCAAAATCAAATCACAAAATTTGTAGCCATAACAAAAATATCTGGAAATTTGTGATTTTCAGTCCAAACATGCAAATTTGTATTCCTTTTTTTTTTTTCACTTGAATTTTACTGATCTCTTTTATACCAAATTACCACTCAGCGTGTTACAGCAAGTTCCCATGAAGAGAGACCTTGGACCATTACATTTGTATTAACCACATTTAGCATGAGATAGAGCAAGGCACTATGTGCAAAACAAAGCAGTCATGTGGAGAACCAGCTTCGCTGCATGAATTGTCCAGACCATCTTGAGAAGAGGGAAAGGAAGTTAGAAATCCACACAACAGTTTCAGCTCCAATTCTACATTGACCAGAAATATGATATACAACTTTAAGTACATGTCAGTCAAATCCAATCTGTTTTTTCATTGGCCCTTATGAAAAAACTTATTTTCCTGCTGAGTAATTCGTGACATTCCTGAAGCTCCTGGTTGAACCTGTGAAAGAAGAAAAGCTATATTTGGTCCGCAAAGAGCCTCAACAGTATGATCCTTTGTTTAAGTTGTTTGTTCTTCTCTGCTTTCTGACTTCAGAGAAGCAGGAAAATCTCAGAAGTTTTCTATGCAGGAAAGTCCGCTCTCTTCTGTCAACTTGGCAGCTCTCTAACAGGTCTGGGTGGCCACCCAAGAAATGACCAGATCAAGACAATCAGTAACTCCAGCTGTTCCCTCACTGTCAGCAGGAGCCTGACATGTCTCACTCCAGGCTGCCTCTTGGGGCTTAAAAGTTCAAACTTTTGTTGATGTCATAAACTAAGAAAAAACTCAAATTACACATCACTGAAGTAAAAAATACATGGAGGAATCAGCTAGGTTGGGGCTTTTGAAATAAGACATTGACATATTCCATACAGATATGCAAATTAAGACTGAGACCAGACCTGCAGGACAAAGAGTTTTTTCATCCTTACAGGGAGATCTCTCTGCACGTAATGTATGAAAGTATTCCCAAATGTGCTTTATGCTGACCTTTCTGGTAAAAAGAAATACCCAGTTGCATTTCACATTTTTTTAAGAAAACACAGTGTGAGCTGGAAGTGGGACTGACAGGACACGGTCGGGTGCAGCCATAGCTGACATCTCCCTGTGGTGTGAGGTGTCCCAGGGCAGCAGGGCAGAGCCTGGCAGCCTGGGCTGAGCCCACTGCCCCAGACACAGGCAGGATACTGGGAGCATCCCTGGCTCAGCAGGAGCCACAGCTGAGCAGAGCAGGGCTCTGGCATCACTGGGACAGGGGCTGATGGCTCCAGGGGGCTTACATGGGCTGTTGGTGGGATAAGTGAGATCCCAAATTGGGTATGTTGGGGCCTCTAAGGCCTATTAATGCCCTGACAAAGAGCTCCTCATTCATGTTTGCCTGTTGCTAATTCCAGCAGTCCATGCTTGGGAGTAGGAAATGCAGGGCAGTGTGTGCTTTACTGAGAGTTCAAACACTGGCACCCTGAATCTGGGTCAATCAGAGCTCCATCCAACCCTTTCCTGTATCAGGCAAACATGCAGTTCAAGTTCAAATCATGGTAACCACAAAAGCAACTGAGTCAAGATCTCAATAAGGTCACTGAAATAACCAAAACAAGGTTTGTGGTGAATACTAAAGAGGCAGTTATCATGTAATGTCTATTATACACATTGGTGCCTTCCTCATGGCAAGGAGATTTCCACCTCACCATTACCCTTGTCCAAGGCCAGGACAAACCTACCATGCTGTAGCTAATGGATAGCTTCAAATTCTTTGACTTAAAAATTTAATGAACCACCTACTCTTTCACAACAGTAATTGTTTTCCACATATTGCTTCTTCATAAAATATGTATCTAATCCTCACTCTTCACTTCCTATTTACTCTAGTGAACAGATCCTCTGCTCTGCACAGGCAGTTCTGTCACCATGCTTTAAGTCTGGGGACATGTGCAAAAACCTTTATACAATAATTATGTAAAGTTAATGGGGTAGAAGGAAATGTTATCATTATCTTTTGCTCCAGAGGATGTGAGGAGAATATAAATAAATCCAGACATTGCAAAAGCTTTGCTGCAAGCTAGGCGATTAAAGTATTTCAGATTCCCACAAGTCTATTTAAAGCAACTTAAATCTTTTTGATGGCCAGTAGTTCACTCCAGCCTAGCTGCTTGCACTGCTAAGCTTCCTTAACACACTGCACAAAGTGCACAGGAAAATGGCTTCAGCTCTTGATGCACATTAATACAGATGAGACACTGGGTTACGGACAGGTCTTCAGAAAATGTTCTAGGCTACTTTTGTTTACTTTAGAAATACACAAGCTGACTTATAATTCTTAGTGCTGTTTCTCAGGCTCATGTACTTCAGCCTTCACTCATATACTGGTAAGACTTCCACACTCAGAGCCGTAGCAGGTCAGAAGTTGGTTTTGAACAGCTTGTAGAGCTTTGGAACAATTTAACTCTCTCAGTCAATAAGCACTTCCCAGCATCTGCTGATAATATTGAAAACAACAGCTCTACCACAGCTGGATTGGTCAGGATATGTGCAGGCTGTTTGGGAGGGTATACAGTGCTTTCACTGTCTGAATGCCTGAAGCTGCTCACAGCCACTGAGAAGCAAGCTCAGCTTACACGCTGCCAAGGAAGAAGCCTAGTGCTAGTAAGGAAGGGGATAGGGGATGGAATTGGTTGGAAGGGGAAAATATTGTTTGCTTGCATCAGTTTAGGTATATCTAAGAAACCAGCAGAGAAAAAATTAATATCTTGCACTTTACAGCACATTTCTCCCATCACCACTCCATCCCACCAGGATACAATCAGCCTCAAGAAAAATGAGAAATATAAGAGTCATTCATCTTTTGGGATAAACCTAAGGGAAAAAGATACTATCTTAAACCCAAAAAACCCAGACACATTTCCTCAAGAAGTCTGGTCAGTAATTTGTTTGAAGGTCTCCAGCATTCAGCTTTAGCAGAGGCTAGAGAAGTAGGGGAATTCAAGAGGAGGAACAACAACAGTGTTAGAGACTGCAGAGGTACAAACTGATACCACCCTAGGAAAAGCCTGGAAATTCTAGAAGTAAAATTTGGTGACAAAGTACTATCTTAATAAGTTGGAACTAAGAGCAAAGGCTAATTCAAAGAAATATTGTTTTGTGTATATTTTTTGTAAATAATCATAATTGCATCAGAGATGTCAGACTGCAGTAAGTTACAAAAATATTTACAATGCTTGAGGGCTTTACACTCCCAAATGATTCCAGTGCACTCTATAAATTCACAAGTAACGTCATCTAACTAGTATGTTGCTCCCACAGAGATGAAAAGCAACAGCCCATTTAATAGCTCACATTGCCACTCCACAAGGCGTTACATGGTGGAGAAAACAACACTGTGATCCACTGAAATAGTGGGAAGTGTAGACAGGTAGGACAGAATTACAGACACTAGAAATGGGCCCATGCAACAAGCTAAATGCTCTGTTCTTAGGGAAGGAGAGGCAGTCTTTGTGCTCATCTGGAACCTGCCATTACTGACCTCAGCATTCTGGTGTCTTGTAGAGTATATTCCCCAGTACATTGATAAGAGAAAAAAGTCACAACATTAGAGAAGTTTTAGCAGTATCCTACATTTTATTTAACTACCTTTTAATCAAATGCTAAGCATACCTGACCTTGTTTATCCAGTGATATCTAACAAGACTCCAGACCCAGCAAGCATGTTGCAGTTCACCTAATTCATGCCGAACAGGGCAGGAAAAGCCAAGTAAACAGTTGTAATTTTATTGTGTATAGTGTAGGCTTTTTATACTGATTTACAAAAGAGAAAAAATTTATTTGATTCCATTTTCAAATATTAACGCATGAAATATACAAAATACTGGGGAGTAACATTTTCCCACAACAAATAAAACTAAGGTATTAGATATTATTACCACCTTTAACATATCAAGATGCCAGGTACTAACTGTCCCTACTAGGGGAGATTTTTTAGCATTTCCTTTATGGGGTGGAGTGTTGGGCCTTTAACAGTGAAAAAAATGATCAGAGCTTTTCCCCCAAAATGTGTTTGCCTAAGAAGAGAAGAGTCACGCCGTTCTTGTGGTGCCAAGTAACAGGACGAAAGGCAGCAGCACATGCTGATGCACAAGATGTTCCACCTGAACCTGAGGAAGAACTTTGCTGTGCAGGTGACCGAGCACTGGAACAGCTTGCCCAGAGAGGCTGTGGAGTCTCCGTCGCTGGAGATATTCCAGAACTGTCCGGATGCAATCCTGTGCTGTGTGCTCTGGGATGACCCTGCTTGAGCAGGGAGGTTGGACCAGACCTTCCAACCCGACCTGTTCTGTGATATGTTGAAAACAGGCAACACAAAATATCAAAGTATTTTAAAACAGAACAAAAGCAAGTCCTTTCACTTGCTCAGCATAATTTCCTCAGTATTTTTGATTAAAAATCAGGAAATGCATAGTAGAGAAAAAAATTAATTTCTAACCTATAAACAAGTTTTCTTCCTTGTTTTTGCATTTGTGTCAAAAATAACTCGAGGACAAAATATTTTCAATATTTTCCCCTTTCTTATTTCCTGTCTCTTTAAATGTTCTGTCAAAATTGTTTCAAACTTGTGTTGCCAAGAAAATCTAAAGAATAATTTTTTATTTTATTTACAGTCTCATCATTTTTCTTCCTTTCTTTCAACTGCAGTTCTTGCCAGCTTTTATTATACATGAAAAAGAACCAAAACTTGGAGAAAGGCTTTGTGGTGAAAAGTCTCACACTGCCTTCTGAAGTGATCAAGGCTAATCATTTAACAGCTACAAACTGAAAAAAAAATCAGCTCTAGAGATTTTAAAGTGAGGGAAATCCAACCAAGACAGATAATCCTAAGAGGTTTGGTTATTTCAAGTAACAAAATCCATTTGAAGTATTCGTATTTCTTCCCCTGTGAAATTTAGTGATAACTAAGGGGGTACAGGGTTTATATAGAAATCATGAAGGATGTTTTTGAGAGCAGTCACTATTTCTTGTTCCTTTCCCTTTGCACATGAGAGCAATGCATCCGACATCAAGATGAGTAGCGGTAATGGGCATCAGATTTAAAACTCATTATACGGACCTTTTCAAGTACAAGTAGACTTTGAAATTTCTGAACAAGGAAGGAGTACATCTCAGTCATACAATTAAGTATCTGTAGGCTTAACAGAGCTGTTATGGTTTCATTATGCACCACTTGCTCAGCCTGGGGGACTTTATTTTGAGGAGCTCTATCCATGATGAGTAATACAGCTGTATGGACAACTGATGGCTCCAGTCAGGAAGAGCCAGATGCACACTGTTCATGTTGTCTGCAGCTGATTTTCAATAGCAGTGGAGACCCATACTCCAATGTTTTTATTAGCAATATTATTACGTGGCATTTCCTGCCCATTGTATTTAATCTAACCATGCCTAAACTCTTTGCCTTCACTTTTCTAATCTCCAGTTACAGTCCAGGGATATCAGAGTACCATCACAATTAGTTCAAAGTGCCCGCTCAGAGAGTGGAGACTGTTTGGAGCCAGGCAAGAGCATTTTTGTATCAGCACAATGCAGGTTTTGGCAGAGGCACACAAAAAATTTGATAGCATTGCACTAAACAGTATTAGCAGCCACAGCTAAACTCTCCTAGAAAATAAAAAAGCATAACTAAGTGCAAAGTCAATAATCTACAAAATCAGAAATTTATCAAGAGCAGTGGGACCTTGTATTATTTAAATTAAGATTGAGCAAGATGACTCACAGAACCAGATGACTCTGACCAGCTTCAGCATAAGGTCTAGATACTGACCTAGAACAAAACTCAGGGATAATGAATGTTTTCAATAATGTAGTATTTTCCAAGTTTATGTAATCATCCTTTTCATTTTCTTCAATACCTTACTCTCTATGCTCACATTTCTCTCATGTTAATCCCAATTTAGCTTTGCTTCCACTCTGTATAACCCTGGAAATCAGACAGAATCTTTCTGCATGCAGCCTTGGCATTTGTCTTAAGCACTTACAGTGTAATAACTTTCATATCTAAATATATATTTTTATAGCTAAGTATTTTAACACATAGTAGGGTTGGGGTGCAGTATAATAAAAAAAGACCAGCCAATTTGAGGTAGCTCAGAAAAGTAAATGCACTACAGTCAGGGAAATGCAAAAGGCTTCAAATTTCTTCCTATATTTACTTTTTAATTTGATCTTTCAGGCTTCAAATTTCTTCCTATATTTACTTTTTAATTTGATCTTTCAATCTTTTTCTGATTATCTGCAAGATTTTTTTTCAGTTGAGATGCCAACTCTTCTAAGAAACTCATCTGAGCCCCATCTGGACTAAACTATAAGACAGTCTGATATTTTCAGCTGCTTTGAGCAGTGAGCTGACACAGCTGGTTTAAAGTTCCGAGTTAAGACACACCACATCATAAGCTGTGTCGCATGTCAATCTGCCTCAAATGCATCCGCAAAGCTGAGTGCCTGAATAAAATCCAAATGCCCTCAGAAGTGACTGTATCTATCGTAACATGAGTCAGAGAAGCTCAGAATCATGCAGGTTGGAGGAGACCTTCAAGATCATGGAGTCCAACATCAACCTGACACCAGCATCATCACACCCAAGCCGTGTCCGCCAAAGTCCAACTGTTAAGATATCACCCAAGTGCAGGCAGCAAATTTCTGCCATTGGGAACCAACTCCTGTGTCCTAACAGGAAGGACCATCCTGAAAAGCACCAACTTCTTGGTGTTTTTCTTGAAACCCAACAATTCTGGAGTCCTTGGCAGCTGACAGTTACTCTTACTGGAAAGTCCATGGCTTTAAGCCATGACCCCGAGGCCACCAAGGTCCAGAAGGATCCAGTGGACATCTCCAACTCACCATGCCAGACACGGTACCTGCTCCTGGAGCTGCAGGAACTGCTGTGCTCGTTCCTCCTCGCAGCTGTCCGATGAGCCATCGCTGTGGCAGGAACTGTCACTGCTGCTGGCACTGGATGAAGGGCAGCCACCTTGGTGGGAGGTGGGACCGTCACGGGAGAAGAGGCAGGAATCGCAGTTTCCTCCGGCTCATCCAGCATCTTAGCAAAGCACATGTCAAACACATCCTGTCCTGGAATGCTTGTTAGAATTGCAGGAAGCTATGTGCCAGCACCTCATCACGCTGACAGAACATCTCTTCTACTTCTGTATTTTTAGAGATACAAGCCACAGCATATAACCAATCTGAGAATTAGTAGAATTGAAAATCATTAACACTTGCTGCTCACATCTCAGTCATACAAGTATTTTCAGTTGTTAAGTTAGGTTCATTTTAACTAATGCTAAACACATAACATATTCCCTGTAGGGAGTATTGTTTTGGGGAGTATTTATTTTTTATCAAACTGATTCTGAGAGAAAATATCATTTGCTTTCTGTCAGTCATACAGTGTTCTCCTGACAGTCTGAGCTATCTGCATAAACCAATATGCTTGGTCTGACTTTATCAACTCTCCATATGGCTATAAGCTTACTTAGGTTTGTTACTCTATACTTCTGATTACATCAGAAGAGCTCAGCACTTGGCTCATATACTGTGTACAGCCTGAAAGGAGAACTAACCCACTGGAGCCTGCTCAGAGTATACTGCTCTCCATTGCCACAGCTTTCCAGAGTGCACTACCCTGTGCCCTTAACACCATCCTGCCCTGCCAAACTGCACAGCACAAGTGACCATTTCATTTTGTTCTGTCACTGCCAGGACTGTGTCAGCAGAGTCGGTGGTGTTCACCTCCCCCCAGTCACCAAAATGAGCCATAGGATCTGCTCTTCCAAGAAGATTGGATCCAGCTGGATCACATAATTCAGTTAGAAGAGATGAGAGCTGTGCCTCAGTGTCTGCTGTGAAATCTGAGAAAACTGATGGACTATTGGTGACAGCATAATGCTGCCCTAGCAGGAAAATGAAGACAGCCTGCCAAACTCTACTGATTTGCTAATGATGCTTATCTGCTGTAACCACCCGGAGAATTGGAAGTGGCTGAGTGGTGAGAAGAAAATTCTCAGGGAAATCAGTCTTAGACAAACTTCTGGAATTAGCCAAAGGAGTAAGAAGGCTCTAATTTGCTGACTACTCTTTTTAGAGTTAAAAGTTCTCTTAAATGAGACAGCAAAACTTAGAGGTGATTTTGTAGGTTTTGGCCGTGGGCTGTCTTTAGAACTGTACATCTCATGTACTATATCTACTGACAAAATGGTTTGAATTTAAAAGAGCTTTTATAAAAATGTGCAAAACGTAATGAAACTTGCAGTCTTTGAAAGATGCGATTATTAATCAGAGTATCTATGAAGGTGAGGGTAGAGATGTTCTGTGGGAGGATGACCTTAACCCAGCTGGGGAGTCAGCACAGCTCTCCGGGCTGAGGAGAGATGGACTGTGGGGCTCCACATATCCAAAAAAAAAGCAAATAAACGAACACCCTGCCATGCCAAATTATGACACGGTGTCCATTGTGGGTCAGAGCCTGCTTCATCACTGCAGTTAAGTTCAGAAGTAGAGTGAACCTCCAGAACGGCAATCTAACACAGATTATAACGTTAGAGTTACAGTCTATCCAAATTAAGAAATAAAGACTATCACGAAGGAATTCCACAGATAATTAATATGTAAAAATCAGATATACATCTATTGGGCCTAAGCTCTACTCTTTCCAAAAAAAAGCATCTTCCACTATTTTGACAGTTCTCACTGTCTGATTTGTTCTTAGTTGGACTTTCTTGCATGAGAAAATTCACCACCTTAGCTAGAAACAAAAAACCCGAGTTGTCCAGAAAAAGGGTACACAGTTCATGTATAAACCTGGCCTGGCAGATTATCAGGGATAACTAGGGCATATAAAAAAGGTTTTATAGTTATGCCATCTGGTACCACAGTCCTAATGATCTGCATGCCCCATGGAAATGCCTTAGGGCAGAATGATTGTTCCTTGATATGGACCTCCCACATGCAATTTTATCCTGCAGAAGGCAAGAAGGGCTTTCTGTGCCAGATATCTATTGTCAGTAAGTCTTCAATAGCATTGCTGTAATGGAGCATTATCTGATGTTCTGCTCATGTCAGATATATTCAGACTGTTTTTATTCCCTCTTTCCTCTGTTCCTGCGGATGTTGTACATTTTTGAAGCACTGGTATTAAAATAGCAGTTGGCTGCAAAAAGTTTGATGAAATCTTATTTTAGTCTTGTATGCAGTCTGTCAAAATTCACATTCTTCTGAAATGGGATTGATTTGCTACGATTTCTGTTTTATAAAACAAAATTGGAAAAAAGGTCCAGACAGTGTTGAAATACTCTTTTGCCATTTTTGGAATAGAATATAGCAGTGTTCTATATTGAAAGAATCACTGGTTATTCCTCTGCAGAAGAGAGATAAGATATATTGTAAATGTTCTATATCAAGAACATCAATAGCTTACTAATGACGTGAAAATCAAAAATTAACTGTTTAAAAATGGAAACACAAACGCTCATTGAACATAAAGTGATTTGCAGATAACATCAGAAAACCTGAGGCATAAAATGAGATGTAACCAACAAAGGACATAAAAGAAAGTGAGAAAAGCTTTTATAAATATAGCCAGGATAAAAGACAGAGAACATTTCACTGGTCTTAAGCAGGAGTGGTGAAAAATTTATGAAGGGGTGTAAAAGTACAAAGTGTTCAGTGCCTGAGCCTTCATAAAAGGAGTTTCTGTGATCAGATTCTCAACACGTTTCTGTGGTGTGGAACACCAGTTAGAATTAGGAGAGAAAAGATAGCAGATATTTAGTTGCGACACGTGTACACAATAATGGAGCCTGCTGAAATCCACCTTGGAAGATTAAGAAATAATCAAAACAATCTGAACTACTTTGAGGACACACAGAGGACTGATGAGAATGACTATAGTGCTCTCCCACAGAAAGGGGAAAGGAAAAGATGGAAAATTGTAGGTTAGTCAGCCCAAGTTTAATACCTGGAATGATACCACAACAAAATGTGAAAAAATCTGTGTATGAGCATCTAGAGACATAAACACGGTAAGAAACAGCCAGCTTGTATTTATCAAAATAAAGTGTGTTAAAGCAAGCTAAGTTCTTTCCAAGTGAATAACTTGGCTTTTCAGAATAATTACCCTTTTTGGGTAGAAGAAGGTAAGTAGAGCAAATGGATATTCAGTTTAGTTAAGTTGTGGCAGTCTCAAACAATCTTCTCCACAAACAAACTCAGGGAATATGGTTTTTATTATATCACCATAAAATAAGCCTGCCAGCTGTGGAGAATTCTCAATTCCAGTATTTCAGTTTGAAATACTGAAATCCTTCTTGTTCTCAGCACACCTGTAATGGGAAGGGGTGATTTCCTGCCCTGTGCAGAGGAAGCGTGCCAGACCTTATCTGTGCTTAGCACCAGAGAAACCAATGAAGCTTGAGGCAGAGGGTTCATCTGGAAGCAATAACACTTCTCTGCAGAGAGCAGCCACTGAGCCAGTCCTCTGCCTGTGCAGAGTCACTGGTGCCGTCAGGGCAGAGCGAAGTGGCCATGGCTGTGTTCCAGTGACCCTGATTGTCAGTGACTGTCAATGCAATTAGCAGTTTTATCCCCATCTGTAAACCAAACTATTCCTAGGAAACAGTGACTGGTATTGTGCTACATCACTGTGGCATCTGGCTATGCTTGAGTTTCTCTTCCCTGGTACCCTCTGGCCTGCAGATCCCATGACTCTGGCAGGTGGAAAAAAATGCCTCTTTCAGAGGGCACCTCAAAAAGCATCTTCTTCAACATGTCAGTAGAAAAGAAGGACACAAATACCTGTCTCATGTCCTTGAGGTACAGCAAAAAAATTCAATCAGGTTGTAGCAGCCTTGTGATGAATGTCTGGTAACACTTAGTCCCAGATGGCAGAGGCACATGCCCATGTAAGTTCACCCAGCTGGTCTTTACAGTTTAAAATTTGAAGTAGCTGTGATTTTATCAAAATATTCACCAATTCACAGATTGTACAATAATATATTTCTACAAATCCACAGTGACTGAGTTGATACTTTCAGGTCATTAAGTACAAGTCCAAAATTTTGATGCATATGAAATTACCATAAAATAGGTAATTTGGGAAGAATTAAGAGATTTTTTGAATACAAAACATTCATTGTTTTGCACATATATATTTGTTTAAAAAGAGATGTATATTTGTTTACACAGAATATCAGTAAGTTACTTATTATATTCCTAGGTTAGTGATCTTTATCAACTAACATACACGAACTGAGCAATTATCTGAGCAATTGAGGCATACATGCAGTCCCCTATAGTAACTTCAGCTGACAGGCTGCCATAGTTAATTGGATCACATTGGATTGGCTCATATGTGCCTAAGCCCTGTATTACATCTGGGTATAGTTCACTATATTTTTTATATATCTTTCTTAGACTTTTCTAAGCTTCTTTACTAATATACACTAACAGTCCTTTAATAATAAAAGCAATTAAGACTGTTTCTTTTTGCCTCTTTAAAAACAAGAGATCAAATTGTAGGTTCTATTGTTACCATGAAGTAAAACTATATCTTTAATAATAAATATTCTGTAACTAAAATGCTTCTTTTTCTATCAGATTATTATAGGTCTTTTTTTTTGTAAACAAGCAAGGTCACAGACAGCTACTAGACTATGCAAGACTCATCTCTCTCTCAGGAGGGTTTTAAATTATAACTTACCTTATCAGATCTAACTTCAAGTAGATACTGATCTACAGGTTCTGCTTGGGGCCTTTGTGGAGTCACAGAAATTATGTTTTTAGCAAGAGTAACCTAAGGGCTTGTCTACAGAGGATACTCCAAAAAAGGGGCAAGATTTCATCCAAAAGCAAACAACACAAAGGCAGAATGACTGTAATTAACAATGAGTTAAAACAAAAATGTAATGGCAGATACTTTTCTCGAGTCCTGTGTGCAATTTTGGACACCACAGCATAAGAAAGACATTATTAGAGAGCATCTAAAGGACGACCATGAGGACAGTGAAGGATCTTGAGGGGAAGCCATGTGAAAAGCAGCTGAGGTTACTTGGTCTGCTCAGCCTGGAAGAGACTGAGGGGAGACCCCACTGCAGTCTAGAAATTTCTCATGAGGGGAAAAGGAGGGGCAGACACTGATCTGTTCTCTGTGGTGGTGACCAGTGAAAGACTCAAGGAAACAGCATGAAACAGAGCTGGGGGAAGTTTAGGTTGGATACCAGGAAAAATGTTTCACCCAGAGGGTGGTTGGGCACTGGAACAGGACCCCCAGGGAAGTGTTCACAACCTCAGGCCTGACAGAGTTCAAGAAGCATTTGGACAATGCTATCAGGCACATGGTGTGACTCTTGGGGTGTCCTGTGCAGGGCCAGGAGTTGGACTCAATGGTCCTGAGGAGTCTCTTCCAACTCAACATATGTGCCAGTACAAGTCTGCTTTCCCATGAGAAATTCCTCTTTGAGAATTGTAAATATGAAGGTAAGTCCATGTTTTGGCTGAATTGTTTTCAAAACAGACAGTCAGAGTTCCATCCAATCAGCTAGGGGGGCAGACGGCTGTGGCCAATCCCAGTCAGCAGTCATTTTGTATATAAAAGCTGTATTAAATAAATAGCTCTCTCTTCTTGGCAAATTCTCTCAGGTGCTTCTTGTTTTGACATCAGCTCAACAGCGACAAACATATTCTATGATTCTATGATTACAAGTTTCCATGTCAAAGAGCAAGTCTTCTTTGACTTCTACAATTCCTGGTCTCAGCTTGATGAGGGTGAAAAGCAGGGAAAGGACGACTCTTCATCATGGGTCCAAACTACAGCCAGTATTCACTGCGTTTGAGTCAACAGCAAGATGTTGTACCAAACTTGCTTCTGTGCACCCCATCAAAGCAGTACCACCTACATTACCAAAACAACTTCATTTAAAATAGAATTTGTTCTGTGGGGCTCAGAGAGGAAGAAAAATAATAACAGGAGTCTAAAATTTCTATGCCAGGTTATTGCCCAGCCAAAGCAATTCTTAGATAGAAAAGAACTGCACCAGAAGAGGCAGTAGCTCAAAAGAAAAATATTAGAAAGCAGTCAGGAGGTCAAGGGGAAAGGGAAAAATAAGCTTCTAGTTTTGTCCATTTCTAGCATTCTGAAGAAATCTTCTCTGGCATCTTTTCGCTCATTTGTTGATAGCAATGACAGAAGTGCTAATGTAAAAACAGTTTGTGAGTTCTTATACCACAGGCTAAGTTGATAAAGGTGACAGGTGGCTTTTTTCCACTCTGCTGTGTACTGACTGAATGTCAAGGCAATAGAGAGATGCAGCCCCTGAGGCACTAAAGAGTTCACTATTGATGACACCACTGCTGAGACCTCATTAGGGAAGACATGCAGCTCAGAAATGTGTTAGTGTGAATGTATGTCTGATGTCTGGATTTAATAGACCCATCAGTCATTCCTCTCTTGCACTTTCTCTTTTTCCACCTACCTCAGTTGCCTCTTGTGACTGGCTAAAATTACAATGAACTCTTTCATCAACTTTAGGGCAAGAAGGTTCTGGTCTACTCTTTACAATACTGCAAGGTCCTGGAATTTGCCAATTTGTGTGGAGAAAGCTACAGTAGAATTCAAGTTTGAAATGCAGGCTATGTATGTTAGGAATTTAATTCTAATAACCACCAGGACAGTGTTTTGAATAACTCTCCTGAACTAATTAGTTGACTGGCTTTTTAAAGTTTAACTGATAATAATTTTATTGTCACAGGTAATGATCTGGAATGCAGCTAACAATCCCTGTAATTAGATCCCTCAGTAATTTTTCAGTAGGTAAAGCCTTATCAAGCTAATAGGTCTGATCTTTGTATTAGGTGGCACCTTGCATTGTTATTGGGCTTTGGAAGCCTCAGAGAAAAAAAAAAAAACTGGTTTGGGCAAACACACTGCAAGGTTTTGTTTTCCATTTTTTCTTACTATCACATTTTCCCATCACAAAATTCTTTGGTGCTAACTCTCATATATCAGAAACTTCATGTTTCTGTCAGGACAAAAACTACTGGTATTAGAAAACACAATTCCACATTGTAGGATCAGAAAATGGAGGCAAATAAATGTTCTCAGTGATTTTGGGGTGGGTTTTTTTGGACACACCTAAACATTAGAGGAAGTTGAGAGGCAATATTAAGTGAAGTAGGAATGACTGTGCATGAAAAGGTAATGAATTAATTAAGGATCATAAAATAACCTTGCTTCAAAAAAATCCCCAACCAACAGTTTCACTAATTAAATAATTTTTATTTGAGCTCTTTAGGAATCCAAACAACTTTAGGAATCATCTGCAGCTTTGACAAAACCACATCTCAAAAATTCAGGGCATGTGATAGCCAAAGACGAGTACTCTGTCTAGAACAGAAATTTGTCACTTTCCACTCTGATGTCACAAGATAAAAAGCAGTAACTTTTAACTTACCCTTAAAGATCAAGCTTGTGTAGAACTACAGTAGAATTAGAGTGCAATTCCTGCTCTTAGTCTTGGTCCTGCTCTTAGTCTTGCTGATATTTGGTGTCAGTACAGTTCTATCCATGCAATACTTACATGTGCACTAATGGACTTGTCACCACTGAGAGATAAATGCTGAAGTCCTTACTTAGCATCTAGCCAACCTATCCTCAGGATGATGTCAGTGGAAGTTCTGAGGCAGGTATGAGTAAAATGCTGACTGAGTATGCTGCCACAGCACAAAGTGTTAGTGAATTGTCATTGCCTTCATTTGAATGAAATTAACCAAGAGGCACAGCTGAACAAAATAGATATCAAATTCTAGTTACTAAGTTCCATTGGACTTTAATTTTATTACACTCTAATTCAACTACCATTACCTAACTGATGCTGATGTCATTTTGACACTGCATCATTTTTATGAGACAAAACAATAGACATGCCACCATAATCTTATTTTAGGATTTTATTTCTAATTTAAGTTCTGTAGGCCATGGTGGGCAACGGAAAGTTTGGGGATTATGGATAGCAGAATATAGCTGGTTTAGGAATGTTTATTAAAACGCAGCCTTAGTGAATTGTTCAGCAGAGCACTGAGGATTAAGCACACTACTCAGCCTGAATCCACATCATCTGCAAATCTGATATTTATAGTGGTCTCTGTATTGCCCAGACCTTTAGCAAACTATTTTTAGTGGCTAATTGTCCAGCTGCATTACATCTTCACCTAGTTTCTCTTTCTTAGCCAAAAGAAAATTGAAACCCTGAGGAAGCACAAAAGACAAACCGAATATTAAATGGCATTGGAAATGCTGGAGTAGTGGAATATAAATGTCTTGAAGGAAAAAAGGATACTGAAAAATCATCACAGGAAAAATCTATCTACTTTTGGGGAGGCATTTAAAAAAAAAATTGAACTTGTCTGTGAGAGTGTGTTGAAAAAGCATATCTAAGGGCTTTGTGGTGGGATAAAGCAACAAAGAGATATAAATTAAAGACTGGCTTTTAAAAAGTAGATTAGGACAGTAAGAGATAAATACAAATGAAGGGTCAAACCAGCATGAAGCCAAGAGAGCAAGGATGTGTGGAAAGCCCAGGGCAGAATGGAAGAATGGATAAAAGACATGCTGGATCAGAGGCTTTCTGCTGTTACAGCAGCATCACTGAGGGCTGGATGAGATACAGGCTTCTGTCAGTAGTAGTTTAGGAGTATTAGGTTTGCCTGAACCAGCCTGACATTTCCTCAGATGTGTTTATCAGCTCTCTCTGAGGGCAGCTGGCCCCTAGCATTTTGCAGCTCTGAGGGGAGGAGCAAGAATTGATTCCTTATGATTGATGCTGCTGTACTTGAATGCAGTTACTAATTCCTCTGCACAGCTGCAGAGCCATTTCCCCTCATCCCTGAAGCACAGCTGGAATGTAGCCTGTCCATGCTTCATGAGGCTCTGCACTGTAACAGTCCCAGTTTATGAGAGACACCTGTAATGTTCAGCCGTCTGCTTTTTCACCAACTGCCTGGAAGGGAAGTGAGCAGATAGGCCATTATGCTAAGCAAGCTATGCAGAATGGGGCAGAGAGATGAAAATCACATTGAAAATTAGGCATTAAAAATCCCTGATTCTAACGTCAAGGGTTTATCTCCACAGTTTCTATCGGGTCCAGTCTTGGTAGTTGAGATTTTCTCTCTACTGCTCAGAATTTGAAATGTGGGCTATTTGTGTTAGCACTGTAAAAATAACAGTCTCACAGGCAACATTTTGAAAAGCTTCACTGGCTGAGAGAGTTGGGACTGTTCAGCCTGGAGAAGAGAAGGCTGTGGGGACACCTTATTGTACCTTCCAGTACATAAATGGTCCTACAAGAAGGCTGGAGAGGGACATTTTACAAGAGCAAGTAGTGACAGGACAAGGGGCAATGGCTTTAAGCTAAAAGAGGGTTTTGTTTAGATTAGATATTAAGAAGAAATTCTTTACTGTGAGAATGGTAAGGTGCTGACAAAGATTGCCCAGAGAAGCTGTGGATGCCCCATACCTGGAAGTGTTCAAGGCGAGGTTTGATGGGGCACTGAGCACCCTGGTCTAGTGAAATGTGTCCCTGTCCATGACAGGGGGGTTGGAATTAGATGATATTTAAGGCCCCCCACAACCCAAGCCATTCTGTGATTCTATGGTTCACTGACTAGCTAACTGAGTGACATTTTTAAGCTAAACAAGCAACAGTGGTGTTGCAGCATGTTCCAGCTAGCAAAGTGTCTCCAGTTACATCTCTGTTGCTGTGATTGTTCAGGACTCAAGCTGTCTATCAAACATTAACTCCTTTATCATCCACAAGGTCCACTTTTTGGGTTTCTCCATGGCTGAAATCTGGAACAAGTAAACCACTTCAGCAAGTGGGAAGCATGAGTCCAGAAGGACCAGCTCGGGTTCAGAGGCTGCACATTGGATTCAGTGACCTCAAACTCCCATAAAACAGCCATAAGTTACAGTTGGAGCAAAGAATGAGAGGGTCAGCTTAGCTGAAAAAAAAAGCAGTCCATGGTGCTGGACACTGACTTGGATGTCAAGCTCCTGAACTCCAGATTGCTGCACTTCCCAGATATTGGTACCTGACATGAACAAGTTAAAGCTCACTCAGATATTTCACCATTTCTGAGAATCACATGGATAGCTACACAAAAGTCTGATTTTTTTAAAAAGCGGACATGTTTACCCTTTAAGTAGACAGAGAAAGCAGCAAAGACACACTGCTCAGGCCAGCACTCAGCAGAAGTGTCTTCAAGGGGCAACCAGATGACTTTAGAACAGTCATGACAGCACTTTCCAGTTCTGCTCCTGCTGTCCTGCTGGTAAGCAGCCTGCAGTTATTAAGCAGCTAATTATAACATCTGAACAAGCTTTTTTTTTCCCCAAGAAATCCAGACTAGGTAGTTAAAAAAAAAATCTAGTGGACTCAAACAGCCCTTTTTTGCAAGGTGAAGTGAACAGCCTGCTGGCACACACACATCTGATTGCCCTGGAGATCTGCTGCATGTGCATTGTGATTGTCATTTGTAAAGTTTAATGCTGAATAACGGCTACTATTCATTGAAAGAGGACCCAAATATACCAGAATTTCTATCAGCCTCATGGGACAATGGATTTGCAGAGCCCAGGAAACTCATTAAATTTAAGGGAAAATATAAAAATAATAGGAAACCCTCCATATACTCAAAACATAAAAGCAGCAGGGAGAGCTTTCTCAGGCTTGTTCTTAGTAGCTTGCTGGATGAAGGGGTGTTACTAAAGGTTCTCTGCACCAGACAGCAAAATTCTTGCTAACTCACTAAAAAAACTTGCTGTTTAACTGAGTAATGATCAAAAAGCAACGAAGAAGCTGTACTACAAATAACACCCAGGATGCTAGCTGGATGCAAATACTATTGTTTATTTTCAAATCCAATACTTAAAAAAAAAACCCAAACAAACTTACATATTGATGATCATCTGGCTTTACTCCTCCAACTATCAGTAGTCTTCCTGGAAGCCCACTTTTGTGAGTACAGTAGTTTCTCTTAGCACAGTTAGTTCTTGGGGAATTTTTTCATCTAGCTTCTAGAATAAAACAGTAGTAACTGCAAATATCTTGCTGCAACTTAAACATGCCCATCCCAAGTTCTTATATGGATAATTCGAAAATGACAAGCCCAAACAAAATGTGATGCTCACATTACTCAATGCTTAAAAAGTAATAAATAGCTGAGGAATATCTAATGTACAAGGGAGGCTTCTCATGGATTCCACTTCAGTGTCTTAAATTCAAGCTTTCTCATGTTATTTACTTTGTTTTAAGAAACACACAGTGCTTTCAATATAAATTAAGCAGAAACTTTACCTTCTTGCCTTGAGGACTCTTCAGAAGGATGTGTTTGTATTTATAGTCATATTATTGTATAGTTCAACTGTATGAGTTTTCAATGCTGTGTTCTTTCAATCAAACAAAATATTAGTGGAGACATGTCTCTATAAAGCTGCTACATCCAGTGAGAAATACTCATCCTTGTGGTTTTGCTCTGTATTAACTTCTATTAGAAATGGCTTTTGGTAGGTTCTTTCCGTGGCAGGAATGAGCAGATGTGTTCATAGCCTCTTGTCAGGAGGGAGCAAACATATTGTGATTTGTGCCTGTTAACATGTGCAGGCACCATGGTCATTAGCAAGTCTCACAAATACAGCAGGGGATTGCAAGCAACAGCATTCTTGTCCAAAAATAGTCTATAACTTGGTGACCAGAAGGAACAACTCCTGTGTTCATCTTCAGAAGGAACAAATATGCTTTACTTATGAGAAGCCTATGTACTGGGTCTGTCTGAGAGGTGATCAGATACATGCAGATTGGCAGATACATGGAGCATTAGGTAGTGTTCTGACAGCTCTGTTGACGGCAAAGCAGCCTCTCTGCTCTGAACAGAAGTTGACACAGTTGACACCAGCCTTATTTTACAGTAAAAGTTCTCCATTTACAATCTCTGAATTAATTTATGTTCATATTAAGGTAAGCTGGCACCAGATAAATTTAGAGAACCAGTCCAAGAGAAGCAGGTAAGAAAGCTGAATTATCTGTTCTTTTTTCCTAGTATTTAGAGTTGCAGTTCTAAATTTTATTTAAACTTCAACTTGTCCCTAAGAAGAATTCTACTTGCATGCTAAGTTTTGGCCACCTGAAAGCCAGAAATATTGCAATAATCTGATGACTGAGCTTAGTGAGGTCAGGAGAGACTTTTTTGTCTATACATAACATACACAGATTCTAATTGAACAGTGCTTCATCCTTTCTAAGCTCAAGCTTTCTTGCTCTTTGTCAGACATTCTCAAGCCACAGTAAGTTACACACACACACAGAGAAGATTTTTAAAAGACCGCCCCCTCTATTGCTGTATGTATTTCTTTATATTCAAACCTATTGTATCATGCCTACATTCTGTACTGCCAGGACCAGGTGTTTCCAGCATTATATTATAAACTGCATGGAAAAAAGTCCAAGTTTTATCTCAAGACAACATCTCTCTACTGAAGTGCACTATCAAAATCTAAAGACAAACATCAATATTAAAATATGAGCAAGGTTAGTATCACATATTGTGCAGTTAGTTAAATATCTTGGGGAGTTGCAACATGATATTTCTGTTTGCTTTTCTTCCAGTCTTCAAGTGTTAGGAAAGATTTCCTGAAAATACAGAAAACACTATTATTCTTTAAAACACAACAATCACTCCCCTGGCAAACAGTGAACAGTTTAATTTATCTGCATTTTTTCATTACCAGAGAGGCCCCCATTATTTTTCAGGATCCTTCTTCATATGCCAACATTGCAGCAAATAATGTCTGTACTAGAAGCCAAGTGGGTTCATTAGTTGTCTCTCCATCCATAGCTAACTGGCTCAGAAATACAGTCTTTTGCCAAGAATATCCGTAAGCACAGATTTATTTAATGTTACTCCCCTGTGAAGATGGCTTTGCATCATCATTCAAAGTCCTATCACATTTAGCTCCCACTTCATCTGGGGATGCATTTGGCCTGAGTCTTGTCTTGAACAGCACTATTTTAGTTACTTCCTTTTGAAAGGAAGAAATTCCTTGGCAGAGGAGAAAAAGGCTCAAGGTAACAGCTCAGTCTGGAGGTCAGGATATACCATACTGGATCAACACTATATTTGGTGATTGTGGTGTACAGACTTCTTTCTACTGACCTTCAAACAACTCTTGCTAATTTGTTAATGACACCTTATGAAAGGAATTCCACATAAAGTAACAGGGCTGTAAAAATTTGTAAAGATGAGAAGTCAGGCATCAAAGTGTGGAACATCATGGAAGAGCTTGACCAGGAGCAGGATAGCTTGTGTTGTTTTAGCAACTAGAAGAACAGAAGGAAAAGAGCAATGTCTAACTAAACATACCATCTTGAGAAGACAAATACATTTTTCCTGTTGGTGTTACTGTTAACACCTTAGGTTATTAAAAGTAAACATTTTTACTGTTCATTGAAGACTTTCTTCATGGTTGTATTTGCATTAGGTCAGAAAAACAACAACCCTGAACTTTCATTTTTGGCTTTACCTCATTGGCACAAATCCAAATTCTGATATCAAACTAAAGCCCTTGCAGAAAATGCAGAAACATTAGTGGAAATTTCTTTAATCTTTTCTGACAAAACAAATGAAAACATTCTTTACTGATCTTAGATTCAGAAAGCACTTGAAGTTTGGTATGAGAGAGGTTGTTTGGGGTTTTTAGCAATTCATGTTGTTTTGACAGCAGCTGTACAATATTAAAGCATGTGGAATATTTAAGGTGTTTGTATTTCATTATATGTCATTTTGACAAAGCCAGTTTCACAGCCATTGACTTTGATTCCCTATTCTCATTGTCCAAAACGACATCACATTGCAGTAATATATGCTTAGATATATCCATTTTTTTTACATATCTGGAAAGAAAAATAGTAGACCCATGAAGAAAACAGTGCCTTCTTGTCTAAGATCCCCTGCTGTTGAACTGAGCAGATGGGTATAAAATCCTGGAAAAAAACATAACAAGGAGAAATATCTCTGTTGAGTTCAGAATGCCTTGCAGCAATGGGAATGTATCTGTCTTTCCAGACACTGTGGTAATTCTCAGGGGCTCAGCTAGCAGTCCAAAATGGAAACACAATTAGTACTATCCAGGCTCCTCACCACAGCCTGGAGAAACAAACCGTACAGACATTTTCTAATGACATCACTAATGACTGCATCCTTGGACCTAGTGAAGGTCACCTCATTGCTTTTGAGCAAAGCTTTGACACATTTCTCACCTTCAGTTAACAACAGCTACTAATAAAGCTTCCTTTACAGCTAGAAATGAAGTGCAGATGACATCACGTGTAGAGGATGAAGGAAATCTTGGGGTCACTCCTTGGTTGGGGTCAGGGAACGGTATATAGGTGTTCCTTGGAGGATGGAGAAGGCAGGGAACACCAGCTCGGAGGAAGGCCTGGGTGTGTCTCCTGCTTTCCACTGATGCCCGCGCGTGGATGCACTGGAGGAAGGAGAGGTGGCACCACCGACGGCTCTTGCCATGGGCAGCACTGCCAGGTCCCAGGGGAAGGCTGGAGCGGAGCATGGAATGTCCCAGGGGAAGGCTGAAGTGTGCATGGGGCAGCAGAACTACTGCCAAGACTCTCAAGTTCGCTATTTTAAAATAGGGCCTGTTTAACTGCGAAGAAAACATCTTTGGAAATGAAAATACGACCACGTCCGCCAAAAACGCGGGATTGACGGCAGCCTCGGCAAGCTGCACCAGAGCCCCAGGCCTCGCCCCACTGCCCCTCGCCCAGCCCTGCGGCCCGGGGCAGAGCGCGGCCGGGGGCGAGGGCAGTGCGCCCGCTCGGCGGAGCCGGCTCCCCCTGCCTGCCTTCCTGCCGCCCTCCCGTTCCTAGGAGCTGGCTCTCCCCCTGGAGGCCTGCGGCGGCATCGGCCGCGCTCCGCCGCTTATGTAACGTGGGGCCTGGCAGCGCCCGGGGCTCGGCGGGGCGGCCCTGCGGCGGGAGCGCCGCTCGAGAGCTGGCACCGGGCTCGGCCCCGCCTCGCAGGGCACACCGAGCGTTCCGGCGGCGCTCCGGAAAGCGCCCGTGGCAGCTCCATTGTAGCTCCAACAAACGGGAGTAGCTGAGCCCTGCCCGTGTGGTGCTTCGTGGGCGTGGGGAACACTGTGGCTAAGATCGGTGCGTGATCTGCCCCCCAGGGCTGAGGTGCCGCGGCCCCGTCCCTGCAGCCGGGCCCAGCACTTGAGGAGTTCCCGCATGTTCGCTCTGGAGGATGCTGCGAGAGACGGAGCAGTGCACGCAGCCTCCAGAGGTAGCCATAAGACTTCTGCAGGCCATGGGTGCCGTTCCAGCCACCTGCTAGTGCCCTGGTTGGTCATGACGAGACCCAGCTCCCACCCAACACAGAAACGCTGCACCCAGTCTCACCCAGACCCCACGGAGAGACCAGATCCTCCCAAAGAATGGGTTTTAGCACCACCTCCATGGAACTGTCACAAGCACGCTGGGAGGACTGCTGAACCAAGGGATTGTGTAGGATGGTAGTCAGGTGGTAACACTGAGATTAGGATCAAGCACTGTTTTCCCAGAAGGGGTGGGGAGGCAATATAGCAAACAAGGAGTCAGTCCATGCAAACCCTTATGTGCAAGTACCCCAAATCACTGCAAATTCAAATACTGTTTGGGCCTCGTGCCACAGCACAACTTCAGGCATAGGGAGAAATAGCCTGTCAGCCCCTTGCTCCTCTCACCACGGCAACGGCAACTCATCCAGCGCCGTGAATCCCGTCCTCACAGCTTTGATCTCCTCTCCGCAGAGGAAGGAGGCTGGAGAGAAGCTGCGATCGGAGCTGTGAGGGTGTCACACAGGCTGCAGTGCTGCCAGCAGCCCACGCATCTCGGCGACACCTCGGGCGCGCTGAGGCGCAGCCTGCGGCAGCTGCCCGTGCTCAGAGCCCCGCCTGGGCTGAGCCCCGCACTCCTTCCCCCGCAGCACAGCGCCTGCATTAATTGCCCTGTCTGGTGGCGGTAACCACGGCTGCTGTGCTTGCGGTGCTGCAAACCAAACACCCTGCCGACAAGGTTCCTGAAAAAAGAAAACAAAACCCAAATGCATATTTTTGAAGTGTTGTGCTCAAGGCGATTTGTGTGCTTTCTAGCTCTTTCTAAAACCTTAACGGAAAAAAAAAAAAAAAAAGGCAAAAAACAATTGAAC
>VZTJ01003404.1:2236204-2408794 GCA_013397795.1 Orthonyx spaldingii | reverse complement strand
AAAAAAAAAGGTAAAGAATCATTGCACCTCCGCTGTCCAGCCTCCAGTACAGAAATAAACCCAACAGCCTGGCTTGCCTGACAAGCTGTGAAGACTCAGATAATCCTGTCCAGTTTATTCTCCATTCAGGGGCAATTTGTTCCTTTTAAACCCCTATCAGCATTTTGCCAAAGCTGCCATCAGGGAAATTGTGAAATGAGCTGCGCAAATATTCCCACGCTGCTTCCCAAAGAGGTTATTGTTCCCCCCACTCCCCTGCCGGCACGAAGCACAGCCACGAGTTAATTTGGCGACCGCTATTAACGTGAACACTCGGGTTTTACAGAACGCATTTGTCTCCAAAGTGTTTCCCTTAACAGGAAGCCCCCGGAACCTGCACGCATGCTCTAGTCCGCCACCACCAAAATACCTAAAACCAGGCTCGTTACTCGCGGGTGCAGCCAAAAGCTGTGCCACTCAGAAAAAAATAAAACAAGACCCTCAGGCCCCAGCGAGGATCGAACTCGCGACCCCTGGTTTACAAGACCAGTGCTCTAACCACTGAGCTATGGAGCCGCCGCTCAAAGGCCATCCCGGCTGTGTCTAACGACCGGTCCCAGCCCTCCCCGCCGCCCCCTGCCGGGCGCCNCTCGCCGCCGCCGCCCGGGGGAGCCCGCAGACCGCCGGGAGCCGCTCCTGCCCCGCCGGCAACCCACCGGCCGCCGTGTCTGTCCCTTCGCCCCGCCGGCAAGCCGCCCACTGCCCTGTCTGCTCCCTCGCCCCACCGGGAACCCGCCCGCCGCCCCGTCTGCCCGCTCGCCCCGCCGGAGCCCACCCGCCGCCCCGTCTGCCCCCTCGCCCTGCCGGAGCCCGCCCGCAGCAGCCCTGCCCCGCTCCTCGCCCGCCTTGCCCCGCTCCTCGTTCCCAGGCGATCGCCGCCGCGGTTGCGTGGCAGGGCCCGGGCTGGAGGAGGGCCCCTGGGCCCTCTGCAATAGCAGGAAATAAAGCTGCCGAAATGAGCGCGTCCGGCCGAGCCAGCAAAGGCAGCGGAGGAGAAATACGGGGTGGGCGAATGTCTGACATACAGCCTGATCTGTACCGGCTAGGAGTAAAAAACCCTGTCGTAACAAAGGGTGGGATTTTCTGCAGAGGTTGGGTGTTCTTGGGAAGTTTGAGCAAGGCTGCTGCGGGGCACAGGTGCTGCCCGCGGCCTCTGAGCATCGCTGCTTGGGGGACGCCCTGCAGCGCTGAGCATGGACCCCAGAGAGGATTTCTAGGTACTTCTCTCACCTGGTGCCCGCAGACCAATTTTAACAGAGGTTATGTAACTCAGAAGCTTCAGCAAACAGCTAAAAGGTGCAAGGCAGCCATGCTATCAGACCCATCTCAGTCTACTGCTGGTGTCCTGTACTGGTGCTGCGTATCATCACTGCTAATAGCACACATTAGCCCACAGGTCTATGATCACTTATGTGTGGACTGAACATCTTTTTTAAAACTTCATGGCAGATAAAATTATTGCAGTCATATGCCTTTCAGAAAGCTATATTCAGGGCCCTGTCTTGATTCTGTACTATTAACACTTCATGTAGAATTCAGGCTTGGATCAGCAGACAGGAAGGGGATGCAATGGGTGAGCTTATAAACCTGGCTTGGCTTAACAGTCTTGAAAACAATACTGTTATACTATGGAAATAAACCTCAAAGTCCACAGCAGGATCAGGGTCTGTGGTATCCTGGGCACTAGATGTGTTAATATGTGATTTCTGCCCAAGGATTTTTCTTTCAAAGTATCTTCTCACATTAACCCCCTGATAGTTTTTAATACTTGACAGCAGTGAAGTTTGAAATAAACACTGAAAAACTATTGCTGACTCATAAAACAAAGCTCCATGCAGCAGCTGGATAGCAGATACAGTCAACAAAACAACAGGGGGGCAGGTCCATTTTCTCCATTGACTGATAGTCATTACATGCATGTATATTTGAATTATTGTGAAAATATTCAGTGAAGATTAAGTGTTTAAATCCACTAAGCATTTCATCTCAATTCTCTACTAACTCTGGAAATAACAAGAAAGTGTGAGTTGTATTTCTAGTCATCATGACAAAGATATTCATGTTAAAATTACAAATGTATGTATTAATCATGCATTATTTGCTGTGTTAATTTAGGGGCATGTCTCCACTGAGATATGCCTGATACTAAGCCAGGTTGCAGACTTTTCAGTCTTCAAAACTGTCATGAGTGCCAGTGGCAGCTTTAATGCTTTTCTAGATGATATGTGCATGTCCTATCTGCACATGGGTAATGCAGTGAAGTTTAAGAGCACCACATTGTAGAAAACTAAAGGTCTATGAATTATTTGTTATTAAGATAATATTGTCATGATTAGTTGTCACACCTTGGAAAACAGAAAAATGCCATTAATTTGCAAAAGACCATGCAGTTTTCCCCCCCATGCCAGTTTTCATGCTTATCCTGAGTTACCACTTGCCCATCTAGGAACTTGGAAAAGTCAATGAAATCCCTGCTGGAGACTATCATGCAAGTGCATCAATGCACAAGAAGTCCAGAATATATTTAAACATTATTTTTTTAGAAGCCCCAAACACCCAAAAAGCCCAAAACCAAACCAAAAATATCCTTTATGAAAACTTGTTTCATGTTACCATACTGTTCTCTTAAATATCTGTTGTGTTCTTCTGTTACTTCACATCACTGCTAAGGCAGAACAGCCAGAAAAGATTTCAGCAAGGTTTTTTAAGTCCTGATGGGGGTGAACCTTTCACCACCAGGGCAAGATCTGCCAGACATTCCAGCTATAGTACAAAGGGACCCTGTTTGAACAAGAACAGTTGTACTGGGTTTATCATTTAAAACCCTTGCACCCTGAAGACACACAGGCCTCAAGAACTAATGGGCACTTCCATTTATTCAATTAACCTGGGAAAAGCAGACTGCTGTGCTCTGAAAAAAAGCAATACAGAACACAGCTCCTTTAGGAGCTGAGACTGACAAAGACAGGATGGCACAAAACCTGTGTGAGAGCTGTCAGCACAGCTGAGGCGGTTGGCGCTTATCTTCTCACTTCAGCAGGGACTGACTCCTGGAGTCAAAGATGTCCACCTTCCCTCAAACAACAAAAGAAATGCACCAGTTGTAATACTTGAGGAGAACAAAACTGAAAGTGGCAGCACATACCAATGGGAGGAGTAGAGTGTTTTCTGTATTCTTCAGAGGGAGCAGTATCAAAAAAACCCACAATGATAATCAAAAAGAAATTCTTACCCCTCTTATCATCACCTTAAATGACTGAATGTATAGGTTTGAAATATTGGCCTTCTTCTCTCTGTTATCATTTTATTCTAGGCTCATTTACAGCAATGAAGCAAGATTGACTGGTTTTCATTTAGTCCTGGAAGACAGGCACCACCAAAACCCCACAGCAGTAATACTGAATCTTGATCAAATAGTTATTTGTTCCAAAATGAGTGGTAAGGTCAGAGGTGTCTGAATTCAAGATAAGAGAATGGACCCAGTTCTCAAGGTGAAGGCAACTGTGCTTTAAAGTTTTCAGGCACTGGCACTTTGTTGCTATGTTCATATCACTTTAGGGAATGTACAGATCATCTCTAAAACCCGTCCTGATTACTATGGAAATAAGAATCAACAAATAAACCAATAAATCATCTACATTCCTACCAATACTCTTCTATTCTTCTACACTGCTATGTTTTATCTCTGCCCCCCATCTTTCAAACACATTTTCAGAGCCAAACCAACATCTACTTGGCAGCATTTCTTTAAACACAAATTCTTATTTCACCTCAATATTACTGTGTAGCTCATCTTTTTATAACTGAAGGCGATTCTTTGCATATGAAGTCTAAAAGTGCTGTCTAACTTAAAGCCACCAGAATCTATTATGGCAGTAATCACTCCCTCACTAAGTCTGTACATCAGTGCCTGAACTGGGAAGCCCTCCCTTTCTTCAGTGCATTAGTATTGACAAAGCTAGTCCTTCAAATACATTTTTAATAACCTTTTTATATGGTGCAATATCACTGAAAGTTCACTGCATTTATTTTTGTCAGTTCAGAACGATGGGATTTTATATGAAAGGATTGAAAAGATTTTTCTGTTAGTGCTCTTCATTTTAAAGGCTCCAAAGCATTAATGCTGTGAACATTAATATTTTGGCCTGATACGTAATCTGCCTCTGCACATATTGCAGCTGGGCTAATGGGAGAAACCAGAAAAGTAGCTTTGTGGATAAGGACCACTGCCAAATTGCATGGATCTCCTCTATGGCTGATGATTTCCATTTTTTAACATCTTTTTTAATGTCACTGCACCAGAACAGTGGCATAGACTGCCTTTCATGCTATTGGAGACACAAAAGGGAGGTACTGAGGACCTTTACTGTTTTTCCACGTTTTCCAGGCACTGACACTTCCTCCTAATGAGTCTAACATGCTGCAAACATAGCATCCCTGTGCATGAGTGGCGTGCTAGCCCTTACTGTGTCGGAGGTGCCAGCATGCAGCTTTCCAGCTCTTGGAAGCTTGGAGCCTAAGTCATATCTGACCAGACAGAGACAGGCCTGTGCCATGGAGCACGGATGCATCCTGCTTCTGAGCTTACCATGGCTTGGGCCAGGAACACAGCATGGGGCTGTGGGTGGAGGCAGCAGTGCCCGGCAGTGCATTCCCCCAGCACATTGCACCCAGCTGTCTCTCTCCCACAGAAAGTGAGGTGCCAAAGCAGAAGGTTCCTGCTGGAGCCCTGCTGCAGATGTCTGACCAGTGAGTTTCCGGTCACAAATACAAAGGGATGTGTTTGCAGGATCAGCATGTGAGGCTCCAGAGATCTGCCCCAACCAGTTTCTTACATTCCCCACCGAAGCAAGGGAAGAACCAGCTTTTAAGTGGTAGGTTGGGTGGTTCCATCTCTGTGTGCACTTACTGGGGCTGCCACTGACTGGGAGTCTTCCTGGCAGTCAGAACAGATGAGCCAAAGAATAAATTGTTCTGCCCTGCACATTGCTGACCGGTTTGATCCCTTGGTCAGGGGTGAGGTCCTTGGAAGAGGACATGCCTCTTCTGAAGTGAATCAGCAAGGATTTTGACATAATTCAGTGTCTTTCAAGAACATGAAATTCATTTTCCAGCTGTCACTCACAATTAATCTATTTATTCATGCAGGGGGGCAAAATTTAGTTCTCTTACATTACACAGCTAAAAATTCACTCTGCAAATCTGTTTTCTGAGGAAAGAAAGAATTTTCTGAGAGCAGATCAAGACTGCTTCCTGCAAAGGGACTGCAACAGTCTCTTTGCTTCTCATCACAATAAAAAAAAGTTCCCTTTGCATTTCCCTGTCTTTAATTTTTTCTGTATTCACTTACATTATTGGTTTATCTTTCCATTAGGGGGTTAGGCCTGGAAGAAGGCTCACCAGAGAGCTCTGTTGTGTCTATGAAATAATACTGCAGCAAATGAAAACACCAAAGCAAGTTTCTTTTTTTGTTGTTGTTTTTTTAATAGGCAAGCTGATAGGAAATTAGTTTCCTGTGGGACAGAGCTGGGGGGAGTGGAGTTCATATAAGATTTTCCACACCATTTCATAACTATCCAATTAAGAATAGGCATCAAGCTACAGCAAGGGTCACCAGGTAATTTTCCCTGACACAGAGTGCATGCTTCTCATTCCATTAAACCACGTCAAGGTAATGCAGTGAATATTACACTGACTTGCCAAACTGCATTAACCACAGTGCTTTCTCTCCAAGAGTTTAAGGTGATGCCTCTTGGAATAATAGTTGCATGAGGCTTTCGGGAAATCTGACCAAGTATTTGCACCTTTGCAAAGGCTCCAATCCTTCAGCCTTCTTGAAGCAGGAAATATGAATAATATTCATACAAACCCTAATATTCATATAAAATATCATATTTGATATTCAAAAGGGAGAAGAAGAGATTATTAAATGAAATTCAGCATCTCATTGACAACAGAGTAGGACTGGTTTTTCCTAAAAATGAAAAAAACATCAAAATCTTGTGTATGATCTCAGATCTCACCAATCCTGGGTGTATAGTCAATGCAAGGATCCACCTCATCTATAATTTTACACGGTGCAATATTGTAAGGAGTAGAAACAACTCACTCTGCCTTTCCTATGTAAACAACATTGGGCATTATTGGAAGAGCAGGAAAGTATGAAAGTCGCTTTGAGAGCCGTGAGAACAAAGGCCCATTTCAGTTTATATGGAATTTCAGTGCAGCCAGTATATTTCATGACAAGCCATGTCATAGCTACAAATTCCTCAGTTACTTTCACTATGTGGAGCAGGGGAATTATCACATCTTCCATTCTTTCATTTAATTTCAGCTGAATCCCTGGAAAGCTGTGCATCACACTTCTCTACCTACATTTTATGTTGACATCCTCCTGTGAAAAGTGACAGGTGTGATGGGCAGATATTGCTGGCTTGCACAAGACTTCTTTTTATATGTAATAAAAGTTCTTCTTGATTCCTATCTGCACTGCTTCTAGGTGGCTAATTTAGAGACCCGGGGCTATTCTAGCTGAAACCTAGGAACTCTATATCCCAGTAAGAAACTCTGTACCAATAACACCATATTCTCCTGCTAAAACATCTCAATTTTAGGTGGGAAAAGAATTCAAGTGTTCACTTGGGCCAGTTGTTGAAACTTTAAGCAGTCTGCTGCTCCTGATACCTCAGTGTCAATGGCAGCATCTACTGCATCACCAGCAGTATTAAAACTGCAGTGTCTCCTGCACCAACTCACTTCAGAAAAGCTGTGAGAGTGATGACTTCATCATCTTCAAGTCAAAGCTGCATCTGAACCTCAACCTGACACTCAATATTTCTGCATCCTGTGACCAGGAACCCTAGTCCTATATTCATGAGCCACTGAAAGAATTAGGGGCCAGAATCAAGCAGTAAAATCACAGCCCAGCCTCAGTGAAATCTGCAGAAGGAAATATTTTTTCTTTCTGTTCTTAGAAATGAGACACATGGTACCAGCATTTTCTTAATTACAATGAAGAGTTTGTGAACTTCAATAGTTTTTCAGCTGGAATTTTGTCCAACAAAAATCCCGGTAGTGGGTATCTAATAATGATAGTGAAAAAGAAAGGCTCCAACAAGAAATTAATTGATATGGAAAGATCTGGGCTTTTAATTAAAAAAAAAAGAAAAAAGAAAGGCATTTACAAGGATCTAGTCCAGCTTCTAAAGTAGATCAATTTAATTTTCAAAATATGGGTGAAAAGTTGCTTTTAAAATTGACACTTGCACATGCCAGTATAATTTTCTTTTTGTTAATGTACTTTTAAAAACATATTCTAATTATACCATTTGCTTAGTTTATGTCACACTGGTACTACTAAGCCTTGAAATGTAATTCTTTGGGGACACTTAGCAGTGATATGCTGGCTCTTTTTATATATTACATTATTATTATTTATTTACACAAATGACACAAAGAACTCTTCATTAATATCACAATGACTCCATTCTCTGGAAGAAAAGAATACCTGACAAAAGTCATCATCACAGCTCCTGGCAGTACCTTGGTTGTGACTTATTAAGGACTATTCTGTCAAAAAGCCAAGTTCCTTTTCTTTGAAAGAAAGCCCAAAGAATTAATTCAAAATTACAGAATAAAGTGGTTTGGAGGAGCTAACAAGCATAGTACAGTAAATAAAATCAATCTGGTTTTAATATAGTAAATACCACTAGCTGAAAGTCATATTCTAGAATACATTTATTATAAGAAGCTATTTAGATAGTGAAAGTAAATCTAAAAATCTAATTTAATTTTCATCATTTATGCAGTTTGTTTGCTTTTTACATTTAATTCTGCTTGGATAATGAAAACAGACTGCTTTTTTTCCTTAGCAGTATCATATTTCTGATTGTCAGACACTTGCCAAGGCTGCAGTGATTGTGTTTCAGACACCTCAGGGGAAATGGTTAAATCCTGTTTTCAGCGAAGGGGTGAGCGGGGCAAGTGTTGAAACCACGTGTATGTAGTTTGTCCAGATCAGAGCCCACCAACACGAGTGACAGCAAACAGCACATGCCAGGCCATGCTGCAGAGGTCTGGGTCACACAGTGAATCTTCAAAAGTCATTGCAAGTCCCACCAGAAAGTGCTCCTGTAGTAGTGTGCCGGCCACCAGGGACATCCTGGCCTGGCCTGGCCACTCACCGCTCTGCATTCCACTTATCCCTCCCCTGTTCACCCAGGACTGGCCACATGTCACGGGCTCGTCATTTGTCTATTAGCTGGGCTCTCGCCCTGCCCACCAGGAGGAGAGGGAGAAAAGAGGGAGGCAAGAAGGGGGCAGGGGAGTCTGGCCACGTTGTCCACTGCACATCTGGTTATCGGTTTTTCCCTCCATGAGGGCGATTAAAGGACTCTGATAAACGCAACTGGTACGTCTGTCTTTACCTGCTAGGAGCCCACTGAGGAAACAGGAGAGCAACATGCTCCCACAAACCATTCCCTTTCCATGCTCACAGCCAACAGCCAGCACTTGGGTTTGGTTTGGTTCCAGGAGCACCTGGGCTTTGCTCAGGTTCCAGCCTCACACTGCACACAGGGAGCTGAACTGCCAGTCCTCCAGCAGGGAAAGTTCAATTGCTTCATCTCAGGGACTGGTTCTACCTTGATTAGCACAACGAGCATAAGTGAAGTCACATCTGAAGAAAGAGAAAGGAATCCACAGCTGTAAGAAGTTTTTTCAAAAGTGTTTTAAGGCCTAACTCCAGACAGTGGGATGCAGGCCACTGTCAGAATTTAGAGGTCTACATACCTGTGCCAATTTGGGCAATAGTTCTTGGAGAATAGTTAAGTGCCTGCCTCTCAGTTTCACAGTTTCTGTTAACTGGAGTAAAGTCCAATCCAAAGAAATCTGTCCTTCAATGAAACACAGCTATAGACATTATCTCACTAATGGGCAACTAATGGATGCAACATCCCTGAGTCTTAGGAAGGTCTGGATTTGAATTCTCTGGTTTCGGTACAGTCTTGTTTTTGAACTGTAAATCCCTGATATCTTCCAGTGAGATAAAATTCCAACTCAGTAGAACTCATTTTCAGGTCCTACAATTGTTGAGGTCAGGGACATGAGGGATTACACCTAAGATGATCTTTGAGTTTGTGATTCTTTCCCTTGAAGTTGCTTAAGATTGTAACAGGGTAATTTTATTATGGTTTAACATTAAACATCTTCATTTAGCTAACACTATTAGAAGACCCTGATTTCTTGCAAATTCTTATACACTAGGGGGTGCAAACATCCTTTTAATGAGTCCAGAAATAAATGGTCTCATCAATACCAGCAAGAAAAGTGCCTGGTCCTGTGCTAAAGCTTGTGTGGAAAATATCTAATGTTTTAAGTCACATTTGGCTCATACAAATGAATAAATAAAAGCACTGCTTTCAGCAACAGCTTTTTAATGTTTTCTGGGTTTATATATGGAACAGAGAAGATGCTAACGTAGGAGTTACATAACAGGAGAATTCAGATCCAGCCTGGTTTGCATGCCATTGCCGGCAGCTTTCTCGTGTCCTGTGGTGACTCAGCCACTGCTGTAAGCTTCGCGGAGGGACAGTCTCAACTTTTTACCCCACATTTTCATATCATTATGTGACAAGTTACTTTTCTGACTCAGGCACTGGCTGAAGTCTGTCTTTCAAAGCACTTATTCTTCTGTTGTTACACCGAGACCTGTCTCTTGCAAGTCATAGTGTGAGGCACAGCAGGCTGAGCAAGACAATGTTGGAACAAAGTGCTGATTTTTCTCAGTTTGTGCCTACAGAGCATTTAAGCTTTTATTTAACAGGTGACAGTGGTGGTTCTGATGAATGTGATGGGATTGCAGACATGCATAAGTGTTAATCATATGTTTATGCACCAGTAAAAGCAATGGAGCGGTGTTGAGTACCAGTACAGATTTCCAGCTCCAGCATCAGTCAGTGCTCAGTCCCTCTGCTTATGCATCGTTACTTACTCATGTATCTTTACTTTCACGTAGGGAACAGAGCATCTGAAGAGGTATCATCCTCTCAAAATAATGCATTCTCATTTTAGGTCACAGAAATAATTCTGCAGCTACAAAGCAATTCTTATGAATGTAGGATCCTCTTGTGCAACGTTTCTTCCTTTGCATTTATTCAGTTGCCCATTCCTTATCTCAGTAAGGCATGATCAGAGCCCCCAAAGTCCCTTCTAAATGTTATACAGAAATGACTAAAAACTGAACTCATAAATTAAGCTTGGAAAAAAATCCCATGGTTTTATGCACATCTGTTTTGCCTCGATTCTGTTTTTCCAAATATATAGGGGGTTTGCAGATGTCTTTGCATCTCAGACACAAATGCCATCTTGTGATTGATGGAACCCTATCTAAATACCTCAAACTCTGCCTTGCTGCCTGATATCATTCATACCATCAGCTTTTATTTCTGGAGAGTGTTTCATATTACCTTATTTTTCCTGTGTTACCTTCATCACTGCATCAAAACAAAACAAGAGGATTAAAGCAGGTCAATGCATTATGGTTAAATATTTTTTCTAAGGGAGAGCAGAGCATTCCAAGCACCATTAAGACAGAATCCTGATTGAATCTGGTGCAGCTGGATTAAATGCATGTTAATAGAGAAGGACAATTATTGTTGACTTCCTAATGCAAATAAGAACTTCAGACACTGATTTCTATCAGCCCATTAGAGCTGGCTGAATTCTACACACTGTTTTAACAGTTGCTTAGCAATGGCAAATAAGCTGTTCTGTCTCTTATCACTAGAGGTACAGTTAGAACAATACCTATTATTGAACTGAATAGGTATGAAATTAGTTTATACTCTTCCTCTTTTTGAGATGGCACTTGGCAGCAAAGTGATTGTTTAGGCTGCAGGCAGAAGCAGCAATTTTTTTCCTGGAGCTAAAATGGAGATAAAATGAAACTGAGGCTTTGCTGTGGCTGTTTATCTGAAAACATCATCAAAAAACCTTTGCTTGTGTATGTTTGTGTGTGTAGGAAGGAAGAGGTTTCCCTTCAAGTATCTTCTTGAGTGAATTTCCAGGGTTGTGACAACACTAATGACTAGAGCCTATGGAAAAAGCAAATACAGCAATACCACCCTGCAATATCATTTCCTCCCTTCTTGCTCCATGGGCATCACTGATGAAGTACCTCAGCTCCGATCTGGGGAAACATACTAGAGGTAAAGCTACCAAAGCCAAGATCCAGAAGGACACTTTAGGTACTTGTCATTTACTGTTGCAACTCCTGTCTTTTAAGGGTGCACCTTTCCACAGTGGAATCCCCTCAGCTGCAGAATTCAACATCTGCAGCAACATTCACACCTTGCGTGCAGGGTTGGTTTGTGGTCACCACTGTAGGGAATGCTTAGCAGAGCAGTATTGTTTAGTTCTGGTGCTGCAAGGTCTTAGTGATGTCTTTCTAGTTAGGATTTATACTCACAGCCTCACACAGGAATACCCCAATAATATGGCTGTAGTATACTTCGAGGTGGATGCTTTACAAGACAAACTGAGCTTAGATAAGGGCTGCACACTCAAGGAAAAATTTCTGATTTTAGGCCAGCTTGTCATCCTCCAAGTCTGATGCAATGAAGTATGAATTATTTTAAGTGCCTTGAGTGATTTCAACAGAAAAATTGAAAAATGCCTCTGCTTCGCAATAGACTAGTTTTGTAGCTAGTGCTTTGGGGCAGCAAAAGGTTTGGGTTTGAATATCTCTGTCTGAGGAAATAATTTAACTTTTGGATTCCCTGACAGAGAGAACCACTAAACTACTTGAGAGATAATATGCTACTGTTTACTCTTTCTCCAGCTACATTTCATAGAAAACAGCAGCAGCTGCTGTTGGACCCACATAGCTGGTCCCTACAGTGGTTCTCAGATCACTTACCAGGTTTAACCAGGACAGGCTAACAAAGGAATCCCTTTGTTTCTGAAACCTGAGTGTAACACAGTGTAAACCCTTTATCTGTGATCTTCTGTACGCAACTTCTGAAGCTTCTCAGTACTGAAGCACTTCTGTGCACCAGCAGAGGTAGGAATTAGGCACCTTTGAGATGTGTGAGTAGGGTGGAACAACATGCTTTGGGCTCCTGGCACTCTACTGGCAGCACTGCAAGGAGACCAAGAGGCAAAGGGACTCTCAGATTGTTGGATGCAAATGTACACAGGATGACAGGGCATGTACCAGCTGAATATAAAGAGTAGCTGAGTACAGGTTTTGAATCACAGAATGGTTGAAGTTTGAAGTGGCCTCTTGAGATCATCTAGTCCAACCCTTCTGCTCAAGGTCACCTGGAACCAGTTGCCCGGGACTGTGTCCATCTGGGTTTCAAAGATCTCCATAAATCGAGTGTCATAACCTCTCTGGACAACCTTTGCCACTGTTTGACCACCCTCACAATTAAAAAAAAAAAGGTCCTGTGTTCAGTTTGAATTTGATATGGCTTAATTTGTGCCCATTGTCTCCTGTTCTGTCACTGGGCACTGCTGAGAAGAGTCTGGCTCCCTTGTCTTCATTCCTTTCTATCAGGTGTTTATATGCACTGGTAAGATCACAGAATCACAGAATGGGTCAGGTTGGAAGGACCACAGTGGGGCATCTGGTCCAGTCATGCCAGAGCACATTGCACAGGATTGTTTCCAAATGGATTCCCCCTGAACCCTCTCTCTCTCTTAACATTTCTAGCTTTCTGTCCCAGGCTCCCTTCATACAGAACATGCTCCAATCCCTGAATCACCTTCATTTCCCTTGGCTGGACTCTCAGTAAGTCCATGTCTGTCATATATGGGGAGCCCAGAACTGGACACAATTCTGAACGCATCATGCAGGCAACTCTAGTTCCTCCCCAGATCTGAACCTTCACACTGAATTACTTTTTCAGTCCTCAGTCCCTTGGTACAGCTTCCAGCAAGTGTGCAAAGTGCAGTTTTTGCACACGTTTCCATCAGAAGTAGGTGTGAAGCTATCAAGTTCATTATGGCAATAAGCATTCACAATCTGAGAATGATTCAGGGATTCCTGCAATGCAAATCAATCTCATGTTCTGTGAAAGGAGCTTTGTTACCATCCTCACTGCTTTCTGAAAGATGCCAAATGCTCCCTATTTTATTAATAATTCATGTAAATTTCCAGTGTACTTCATGGAAAGAAAACCATATTCATTTCTTGCTTGAGCTACTGGGTTCTTATAATGCCTAGAGTATTAATCAGTCATTTACACTGATTCAAATTAGCTCAGTTAATATTTTTACTAATAATTTGATTGCTATAACCGGACACAGCAAGAGCAGTTTAACCTAAGCTTAAAGCTGGAGTCAGAAATGAAAGGTTTGATCACTCATTCTTACCTGAATTCCTGTCCTGCAGCTAAATAACTACTTTTGGATAACTAAATGAAAAAATTAAATTCTCAAGTAGAAATATAAAATGGAGTGGAACTGCAAAATTTCCTATTAAAGGCGTAAAGGACTCCTCATGGGAGAACCTCAGCTGGGAAGATGGGCAGGCTGAAAATTGGCTTGGTCTGCCAAGTCACCAAGCAGCCAGGTACCAGAGGGAGCAGTCCAAGGGCAGAGTCATCTTCCCACTTCTCCAGATGTTGAGGGGGACCTGACAGCAGGATTGCCTGGTAGGGGTGTGTGGGGGAGGTCCTAGGGACCTGGAATAGCTGTGGGGTTGCCAGGCGGTGTGAAAGCTGAGCTGGGCAGAAATGAGCTGCGGACTTGGCAGAGGGCGAGAAAGGAGAGAGCACCTGCCAGTCAGACCTTCTTGAAACAAGGGCATCATAAACATTTCCAGCCCAGCTTGATGCACAAAACCTCAGCTGACCCCTGCACAGTTTCAGTGGTATTAACATTTGCAAACTTCAATGGTGTAGGCTTGCACAACCTGCAGTTGGAAAATGCTGAGAACCTAAATCATCAGGAGAACAGTCACCAAAGTATTTTTTAAAAATGCTAGAGCATTGTAGGTAAACAAGATCGTCCCAATCACATTTAAATAATAAATAAAAATCTTTTTAATGGTTTGTTTGTTTGTTTTGGAGGTGGTTTGGGTGTGTTTTTGTTTTAAAATAATGCCACTGCAGGAATCCCAGTGTACCACAGAATTTGCCATGATGCATTGCAGAAGCCAAGTGGGGCTAGCCCAGATTTGATCCTGGTTGTAAATATAATTTTAATAAAAACAAAAGCCAGTGCCAGCAGTCTGATATTAATGAGAAACTCTAAGAACAAATCTCTGGAACAAGATAAAAAGACGTCACATATTTGGGTTCAGGTGTGCACAAGGCTGTAAATTATAATTCTCTGGTTCTAACATCATGAGTGCAGCGTACAGAAACACTTGGGCAGACACAGTCCTTGCCACACAGTAGTTACGGGCTCCTCCTTGGAAATACTGAAATGACTGAAATGGTATGTGAACCCTATAACATCATTTGTGATTGCCTCAAAACAGCTCTCAGAAAGGCCAGGCAGAGTCTGACTGGTGTGAAGGGGCTGCAGAGAGATCCCAGTTTTCTCTCATGGGGAAGCCTGTGTGTGTCATAAAATGAGGTGTGCGCTTCCCAGTGGTGAAGAGTGATGGGGCAGATGGTATTTGTGATGGATTCAATAAAGAGACAATATTTCAGGATGTTTGAGCATGACCATAACTAAACTTTGGGCTTTGACCCATCACATAATCTTGCATGTGAATAGTGCCAAGTCTCCCACCTAAGGCTACAAATGAATCTGTCCCTAAATGCCAACAGATGCTTCAACTCCACCTCTCACCTTCTGTTGTGAAAAATCTTCACCAGAACTGTAATCTCACTAATACTCACTCTTGAGGCTTGCAAACTAGATTATGGCTTTAAAACACCAGGCTTCCTGGTATCTCTCTCAAATCCTACACCATCTCTGTTGTTATCTCACATCCCTGAGGAGATTAACAACATTTCCAAGGTTTCAAATATGGATATTTCTTTCCAGAACTGTCTGCTTTGTCTAGCGTGAGCAATGCTGTTTTCATTTAAATAGTTCTACCCACATCACTCCGTTTTTAAAGCCATGACAATTGTTGTCATACCACAAACGCCTAATGGCAGGAGCTGGAGTTCTGGGTCTAATAGCTGTCATCTGCTGCCACCCAACTGAAAATTTCAATGAGGTCCCCTCACTTACAGCAGCCAAGTTTCTGACACATGGAAATTGTGTGTCTCAGAACCCGTGTAGAATCCTATTCACATATACTCAATATAGGAAATAGAATTAAAAACCAAACCAACACAAAAAAATCCAGAATGGAATCCTGCCCAAACTGAAATCAAATTTTGCACTCCATTTTCCTGGACTGGGGTTTCGCCCTGAGGATTTTGCTGCCTACTCTAACCTCTAAAATTGTCTGCTAATGTTTCACATTTTATAATAGTTTTTTATTAACTTTTTAAATATTACCTTCTGTTTCGTGAGCCTTAAACAAAAATTTATGAAGGAGGAAGATGGTTTGCATCCCTCACCAGCATGGAGCGAATAGAAATCTCATGTAACTTTCAACAGAGAATGAACTGCAAGGGTTTGCAATATTTTTACCATGGTGTAGATCTAGCCTGAAATTTGGTCCTCTGCTTTCCCATCTCCTGCACTATGCTACTGTTGGCTGCTGGAATTCGAGGTTAAAAAAAAACCAAAATAGGAGAAAAAGCTGTCTATATGCAACCTACTGTCATTCCACTAACAGATCTTTTTCTCCTTTAATGTGTTATGTATAGTTTGCTCAGGTGTTAATTAAAACAGCAGCACGAGCTTCCAGTAAGTTTTATGGGGATTTTTAAAAAAGACGAGGTTGTCTCTTTGCATCTATTCTGCTGTTACCATGCACTGTTAGCAGGAGAGGTTTTTTTCTTACCTCATTGCATAAGAAATATTACACACAACATATTTTAAGTTCTTATCAGAAGGCAAAACTAAATACTAAAATTTCATAACAACGAAGCACCACATATACCGTGATTACAAGCTATAATACTGTTTCCCATGCTCTGATAGCTAAGCTTGGCCTTATCCAACTTCCCCATCAATCACTGCACACAATTCTTTGGTATCATGTCATCATATTTCCATAATCATTAATCATGTTACCCAATAAATCCTTGGGCAATTATTTAAGCTGCTCTCTTAACAGCTGTCCACTTCGCATATTGCCACCTTGGCTGCTCATTTACCAGCATGCTTTTGATCTGGGAACTGTTCAATCAGATCAATAACATGCAAGGAAAATGCAAATGGTTTGAAACAAGAGAAATTCTTTCATGTGGAATATTCACATTTGAAACAAGCCTTTCAACTCTGCAGCTGAAGCTTTCCTTTATAGTGATAAAGTTCTTCATAACGATTTAACAAATTACAGCTAGTTAATGGCAAAGCATATTGCATTTAGCAGCAGAGCAAGTGGTAGGTGTGAGGAGGAGCTGGGAGCTCCCAGTCACACATGCACTGGCAAGCCCTCCTCCTTCCCAGAAACCCAGGAGATGAGATGCCAGACTATTCCCTGTGGGAGACAGATGAAGTGAGAGACAAAGGCCATTTGCACATTCAGGTCTGTGGGAAACTGCCTTGTTTATCCCTGGGCCTTTCCAGTGGTCTCAGACCTGCCTTCCCCTCCCTTTGCGGGTTCTGGTCCTCCCTGCATACTCTTTCCCATCAAGCTTTCCTGCTCCCTTTCCCACCTTTTCCAGCTCTCCTGTGCATTGTTATGACAGGGCTACTGACTTTGAGGGATCTCTTTTGTTGGTCAGGTTTTGATGATAGGTTTTCTCTTGTGTGAGAAGACCTCTTTGGCTTCAGGCAGATGTACAGCTCCCATCTGTCTGTCAAGAAGATTCATGAGGAACAGGCAAGATTACTAAGTACAGTTTACTATCTGCAATGACTAAATGCCAAATGCAGATATAAATTGTAGTGCACTTGGAAAGCTGATTAATTAAAAAATCCTAACGCCACCGACAAATGCTCAAGTTTCTTTATCAGCATCATCTGACTCTTCCTAGACTGAGAGCAGATTATCATCAAGTAATTTTCAGCCTTCTCTAGTGAAGCTTTCCTAAGCATTTTATTATTTTGAAACAAATCTTGTTTTTCAACCCTGTTTTCAAATGGTACCCACTCTTAGTTGCAACTTAGCGCAGTGGTGTATAAATTTCCCCTTTAAAGAACACAAAAAGGGAGGAAGAAAAAGTGATATACATCTTTAGGAATTATTATATTCCATGCTTTGTTTGTTGTAGTGAGGGCTGTGTGATGAATGATGCCACGTGGCTGTGTAGTTCATCATTTTCCCACAAACCTGCACTGCTCCCATTTGTACTGCAGTCCCGCCTCCAGGCGCCCGGCGGGGCAGCCCCCTGTGCTAAATGCTGTACACATCTATTGAGGGACAGACCATTCTTCAAAGACCTTATGAGCTAGAGACAAGAGATTCCTACTGATCAGAGAGGTCCCCTTTCTTCAAACAGATGAACAGCACATTTTGTTTTCATGACACTTGTAGCCACAGATAGGCTGGGGGAGCAGAAGGACAATTTTGATAATGCCATAGGCAGAGGATGAATAAAGAAGTCTGCCTTCATGAGACACAGAAATGATGCACTGGTGACCATGGGAAGAATTTGGAAATATCCAAAAGCAGTTTTCCTATGGTATATGTGGAAAATAGACTTTCATGGCACAGCAGTATGGCTTTGCTGGTCTTCATTCAGGATAACTTATTTGCCTCTTGTCTCACTTCATCAATAAATTAATCCCCAATTTCCTGCTGATAAATATGTGATATGTGTAGAGAAATACAGGATTGAATACACAATGTATGAGCAGGTGTTTGAGTAGAACTCATTCTTTTAAAATGAATTGTTACTAGGTTATGACAACAACAGTTACAAAAGTATATATCTGCATAACATCGACATTGACCAGTTAACATAAGGATGTAATATTTAATCTTAATTTCAACACTTTATTTGGAAAGGTGGGTTGAATCTGATGCAATTTGGTACTTTCCTCCTGACAAGGTACATCATAACCTACTCTAGAAAGAATGGAAGAATTTGGAAGACTGTCTAAATTGTTTTGTTTAATTTATACATCCAGTGAAAATCCAGGCCACCTGTGAACACTGTGAACACTGTCATTCAGTTAAAAATTGGTACTACAACCTGCAAACAGAATGTTGTGGAATGGTTAAGCAAGTGACAGAGACAAATAGGTGAGCTGAAAATTGAGTACTGTAACTGGACGGTCCTTTGGGGGTTATGTTTCAGATTTTCTGTTACAACTTGAAGTACAGCTCTGTGCTGAGAAAACCATTCTTCTTCCAAGCTTTTGCTCTTAAGACATGCACAAGAAATCTGTAGGCATAAAAAGATGCACAGACAACAACAGCAGGTCATGTTATGAGCCAGCACAATAAATGGCATAGTTCCTTTGGCTGTGGCAGCTTGCATGAAGCTTCTATAACTTCATGTGAGCAATGAGATTTTTCTACTACTAAGGCACTGTCCATTGCCTGTTTGTGAACAGTGTTAGATATGGCCAAGTTATGAGATCCAACAACAAGCGATAATGCAGAAGTCTGGAGAGAGAAGCTGGTTGACCACAACTGGGAAGTCATTTAGGTATTTAAACATGCCTGGTGCCACTTTAAAATTCTTTAGGATTTTGCAAGATAATGATCAGTATGACTCAGGTGATCTATATCCTTTTGGAAAGGATGCAAAGGAAGGAAGGAAAGGTCTCAGCTCATTTAACTACAGCAGCACTCAGTAGCTGCTACTGGGAACCCAAACCCCACTGCTGACCTTTCATGCAAAAGAAAGAAGAATGTTCCTGAGTGCTCAGAAGCAGCAGCTCAGCAAAAGCGTGCAAACATGAGTGGTGGTGGAAATTAATGTCGAAGGAATATTTAAGTTGAAAAAATGAAGATTGGGTGTAGGAGGAAATAAGAGAACTGGCTTGGGGGAGGAAGGAATAGCATGAGGCAGATGTTCCCTTTCTGGTATGTATAATATTACCACTACAAAATCTGCTCCAGAGAGGATCACAGCCTGGCACTGACAAGGAGCTGCTTGTATTGGTGCTGCTGATAGCAGAGGTTAGCAAATCAAGGATGGTGAGGGGGCTCAGTGTAAGGAAATGAAGCAGCAGCGGGGAATGAGATATGGCTGAAGAATGAGAAATAAGAGGTTTAAGTCCATCCCATTTTGTACAGATTGCAGTTGGAGCATGGTGTTTTCTGATGATATGAGCCAGTACTCAACAATCTGGCCTGACGGACACCAGCCCATGCACCTGAGAAAAAAACCCCAGGCTGACCTTCCCCCTGTGTTTGTTCCTACAATTCCTATTCCTTGTATCCATTCTCTTCATTACTTTCCAGGCAGGTGACAGCAGAATGAAGGTAGATGACACTTTTTGAAATAGTTTTTAAACTGTGATCTCCTCCTTTAATTTTGTTGATTTTAAGGATTGGGATTTGTATATGGATTTAGACAGAGATGCTCCAATACCATACTACAAGACCTCAGTGATTCATACAAATGGCTTAAAGACTCACTGAGAAGGAAGGCAACCAAACATGCCAATGACAGCAAGCATCAAGCACCATGAAATATCACCTGAGACTTGTACCAGAATTCCAGCTGCATCATCACTAAGGTCTTTAAAGGCTACCGCAATATCCAACATGCTTTAAAAATCTTTTGACTTTATTTTTCTTAAAATTAGTAAATCTCTTACACTGCTATCTATGAGTGAGAAATTGTAAGCCAGTTTGATCAGGATGATCAGATACAATAATTAACAATTTTACCACAGTATGTCAGATATTAAGAAATGAGAGTGAAATCCTAATCCTAGTGAAACCAATATTCTCAGGGGCTTAAGGGGTCAGCTCTTCACTCTCTAAATTTTCTATCTTCTGGATAGATAATTTTTAATATGACTGCATAAATCATGCAACTGGAATGGTCTCATAGCAAAAAGTATTTATATTAATAGCTGTTTCAAGAGTATGCCATGAGTAAGTGTTCCAAAGGACACACACAATTGTTCTGCAATAGAAAAGCTATTATAATGATCCATTTTCTATTCAGCGATTCTAAAATATTTTAACTCCTTTTTGTTTGTTTGTTTTGCATGTAATTTTTTTCCCAAACTTGTTCAAAGCCAATCCCAGGACTTCACCAATGTACAGTTGATTGCTGTCACTGAATTTTTAAGCTGCTGAGAAGGTTTCAAAGAGCTGGTCTCTACTAGTGATCCCAGTAGGATGGGCATTCCTGTTGATATTCTGCCTTCTGGGATTATACAGGATAGCACTTGTATTCCAGATTTTTCCCAATGGATCATCCTCTTAGGTTCTTCTGAGGTGTAGCTCACCCAGATGCTCAGTTCCTACTTGTTGTTCTCAGTTGCTTGTAATAAAATGAGTTTATTTCTTAAAAACTGTCTTTCACTGCAGGATATTAATGTCTCTTCTGGCATTGCTGGTTCTAAGCAATAAACAAAAGCTGCCACCCAAAACAAGAGTAAAGAGTAGCAGGGAAGTGAAAGGGAACAGCTATGAGAAGCTAGCCAGAATAAATCCTTCTGGAAATGTCCTAATAACAGTTACACCTCACTCCCACCAGGAAAAAACTAAGGTGGGCAGCAAAGCACTCTTAGGGCTTGAATGCAAGCAGACAGATAAGCTGCAGTGTAAATGCAGACCAACTGACAAGACATAAAACTGCTTTAGAAATAACTTGCAGCAGTGAAAGTCTACCAGCAGGGAAAGATCATTTATAAGGTTTAGTTAGAACAAGGCGAGAGTAAACTCTGTGTGCATTCCCCTGGCATTCAGAGACAGAAGAGGTTTTCCTCATGCCACCAACTCCTCCTTTGGGAAACACAGGCAAAATATTTCAGAAGTCCTGTCTGAACACATGTAGTGAAGGATGTAGAAAGTAATACTATAATATATTGAGTCAAAGGTGGGTCATAGCAGGGAAGTTTAATCATCCTCCTCAGCAATGACATACATAAATAAGTAAATAAAAGGGATCTTGGAGAGATCACACATGCTAAGAACTGCAAAAGCAACTGGTTTCTTTAGCTTAACTAGCCAGGCAAATGGATGGGGTCTACTTCTATGGTTTCGCTTCATATTCTGCTACCAATTCTTATGGAATTAGAAATCCTCTTCTTCAAAGGACATCTCTTTTGGAAAAGAGCTTCCCTTCCTCCCACTGCAGTTTCTGCATGCCCAGGGACAGGGCCTCCCCACATTTACCTGCTATGAACAGGTTTGGTTACACAGGAGTCTGCCAGCTTTCTCTTTGAACAGTACCATCCCACCTTCCTGCAGTTCTACATGGAAAGAGGGCAGGTTGGGTTGCATCAGAATACCTTTTATTCCCTAGTAACTCAGACTGTCCTGCTTATAGACACTCTCTTCTCTGGAATAAAAGTCATTTCACTGAGAGTTATTTAAGAGGATTAGGGAAACTGGGAAATTAAAAAATCAAGAAATAGTCTGGGGAAAGCATCTGAGCTGGAGCAGTGCAGAGAGGCAGTGGTGGGCACAGGGACAGTGAGGACACATGCCTAGAGGGTACCCATCTTCAGCCAGAATCCAGTGCACAGCCTTCCCATGGAGCACCCAATCCAGTGTCCTAGAGAAAGAGGCCAAGGCTGCCTTTTCCACACACAGTCACTGCAGTCAGAGGAGGAAATGAACAATTCTGTGCTGTGTGGCAACTTTTTTCACTCTGCAGACCTGCACTTTCGGTGTTTTTCCTTCAGAAATCCACTCTGTGGCAGAAGAAAAGGGACCTACTCTTGTACAGCCTCCTGGCTTTGTGGTGTTGTACAGGGGAGGAATCCTTTCCCTCCTAATTCATGTCTCAGATCCCAGTGAGGACCATATTCCAGCATCAAGGCCAGCAGAAAAATCTAAAATCTCTCATGATGGAAAGAGAGGAAAGATTTTCCGAACACATGGGCTAGTCATGCCATTTACTCACTTACTCCAAACAACCTAAAAAAGTCCCTTGTGCAAATTTAAGAAGAGGGAACCAGACAAGTAGAAAGAATTTTGGATTTTTCTTTTCCTGCTGTATAGTCAGAGAAATAAAAGAGGGTATTTATGAAAAGCCACCATGAGCCTGCAGTCTGATAAACAACAATAACCTTTTTCTTGACACTAATTCCTTTATTATATTTTTAGAAGAATTTAAAAGCCACTTATTTTTGAAAACTGTGATTTCAGGAAAAAGTATAATTTTCACATTTCCTCTGATGTGTTATATGCCCTGCTGTGTTATGACATTTCAAGTTTCATCAAGTCACATTAATTTACATTCTCACATGTTTTCTCAGTGGAACCTGCTCTTTGGGTCTATTTTCATTTATTGCTTGATCACTTTAATGTATTTGTTTTACTGAATACTTGGGCCATATTAACTGATCTTTCCATACCCCATGCTTGCAATTCATTAGCAATCATTCTTCTTCTCTGCACGAAGAAAGGAAAAAAGGAATGAGAAAGAGAGAAAATGAGAGAAAGACAAAGACTTGGAAAGAAAGCAAACAGCACTTTAGTACACAGCCTGGGACACAGCCTGCTCTGTTGCTTGGGCTTTACTTATGAGGAAATTTTATCTGATGTGACCAACACAAATTAGCAATACAGTAAAATATATCCCGTATAATAAATGCAGCTAATTGGTTGTAAGCTGTGCTTTATTTTAACCTCCTCAACTTTGGTAAGTGTGTTCACAGCAGTAAATCTGTGTTAGAGATTTGTTTTGGTACTAAGTAAAGCAGACTGTTGGATCCCATCATGCAGAAAGCCAACCAATTTTCCAGTCTTGTGCAATGATGATGTAAGGGATAGCTGGGAATCAAGTCCCATTTGTGGGCTTGTTCCTAGCAGTAATATTTTGGTTGTACATGCCTCAATTTGAGCTCCAGAAGATGCCTAAATTCCCAAATTAGAGCCCTCTAAATTCGGCTTGTTCAAAGTGGCCAGCACAGCTGAAATACAGTATTACCACTCTTTGCCTCCTGGCATAGATAAAGGTCAAATGATGAAACATTAAGTGAAGGAATCAGCTAATTGGTCCACCCTTTCCCTATATTTATTAATTTAATGACTGAATGAACCATGGTGTTTCTCCCCACTCATGCTACCCTCTGCTTGCAAGTGGCACACGAATACAAAATGAGAGATCTTACTTGGAAAACTTTGCAACTTCTCAGTAAATTCCCATTCCCTCCTCAATATCAGGATACTTGATGACACCATGAACATCAGGTAAAAAGGGCCTGTGTAGGCAGCTGCTAATCCCCCAGCCCAGAAGCCTGCAGAAGAGTTTCAATGGCTGTGCAAGGTGTGAGTCATTCTCAGCCAAACATGGTGAGAGTTGGAAGCCTCAGGCATCGGGTAGAAGGGAGCACCCTGCACTTGAAAAAATCATGTTGCCTGCAGCTCTCCATCAGCGAGGAGTCACATGCAGATCTGATTTGAGCACCATGATAATCCATCCCCTCTGCTGTTAATGCACTCCCTTGACCTGCTCTGTATTGAGATCGTGCTTTAATTCCATCTTTGAGTTTGCAGCCACAGCATGATAGATACAGGCAAGTGGAACATTCAGCAACTGAGCAGGTTGTAGCTTGTATTCCCCCAGCTATATCCATGTGGATACATACCTCCCACACCTACCCCTAGCAGGGAAGACATTGTGTAGGGTTCAGCTGCTGACTAATCTCAAGCTACATAGTTCCATCTTCTGTCTTAGAAAGAGCTCTGTGAGTGGAAGAACAAGGGTGGGGAGAGGAAGTGACCAGGAGAGACATTTCTGGCATTTTGGTTTCTTTGTCATTGAGCTGTTTGGAGCAATCAGGCCAGGTAGTACTTTAGTGACAGCTGGGTTTTGTTTTAAACCTCTTCTCCACCCTTTGGTAACTCTGGGGGAGCTACCATGAAGGTCAAACACTGGAAAACTCTAAGGGCAAAGGAGAAGCTCCCAAATGTGACCAAAGCCACCAAGGCCCAACTTGTCCATTATGATGTCCTCATGTCCCTGAATGAGTAGGAGGATGATGCTAAAGCTTCCTGTAGAGGGTTGAATGGAGCAGCCTAATGTGTCCAAATATTGGGAAGAGGGGGCAAGGAAGACTTATCCCAGTGTATACATCATTGATGGGAAGTGATCTGGTGCCAGCAGGAGAGTGATCAGCACAGCCCAGGGAAAGCAGCACAGACATGACAGCATGCCTGTCACCCACTGCACACGGGTGGCAGCGTGGAATGTAACCTGTGTGCTTACGTTCAGAGGTTAAAGACAACAACTGGCTCCAGCAGGACGCGCCGTCCTGCGGTGCAGAACAGAGAAGGCTGCTTACGTAAAACGGCCTGGCAGCACTCACAGGAGGTACAGCCACACTCATTTCCTACTGCGTGCAGCAAAGAAAGGGATTACTGCTGGGGGAGGAGGCAGGCAGGAACAGGGGGAGAGAAATCAGGAGTCCAGACGTCTACTCTGTATACAGAGTTTCTGAGGATTTTGGAAATAAAATGGAAATAAGCCATAACATAAATTCAGATACATGTGCATGGAATCCACATTTAGTCAAGGCTGAGGTTGTGTTATGTGACCTTACGTGAAACTAATCAGCTGGACTGAGTCTCCTTGGTCTTCTCCAGCACCTGTGAACCTCAGAGGCAGATTTTGCAGAGATAAAAGTCAGTGCCTCCCTTCCACTGTGATGCAGCTGTCTAAATGTCTTGGTCCCCCTTAAGAGATCTGAGAATATAGGGTGTAAGGGCAGAGGGGCTGGTGTGATCCACTCATTCATGGCTTTGGCAGCTACATTCCATATTAACCCTGCTCAGAAAACAGTGGCCATAAAGTAATTCAACCCATTCTGAAATCTAGGTGCAAAACCGAGCAAGCCTAGGTTGGTCACGATATAGTCAATCAGAATTTAAATAGTATTGTAAATAGTATTCAGGCTTAATTAGGGCTGAGAGAAGGAATGCCAGAATGCCAGAGGCTGTCTTACCTTTCCCCTTGGAGGAATATGATTCCTGACACTACCAGACTAAAAGAAAGAAATCGTTTAGAAGTTCTGATGCCTTGCAAACACCAGGTGCAGCACTATCAGTGCAGCACCATCTTACCTAGACTACAATTGACCTTTTAGCTTCTTTTTTTTTTGTGTTTTTCCTCATAGGAGGCACCCGTCATCGCTGTCATGATAAAAATAGAAAAGTGCCATCTGTGTGTGCCTAAAGGTTCATGAAATGAGAGAATGAGAAACTAAACCAAGTGGGTCTCCTTGCTATCACTTCCCAGCTCCCCTCTTGAATAACTTTCTGTATTCTTAAAGATGCTGTCCCACTGGTGCTGAGCAGCAAGATGAGAGCCTGTCACAAAGAAAAATGCACAGGAGAATCTGCCAGATTTTCCTATTTTACTTACTGCCAGTTGACAGCAGGACAGAAAGTCATCCCTAGCCAGCCAGGAAAGTTACTTGTTAAGTGATGTGCACTGCATGGTATATGGAGACTGAGATCAGTGGAGGACAGTAGAAATTTAAATTGACAGCACACTAAGAATTGTTGACATTAACTAATCAGATACGATTTTAAAGTTCACACTGTGAACACTGATATTTTCTGTGTGATGTGAAGACAGTTTGAACTGATATTTTTTCTATTAAGAAGTGTTTGAAAGGGTGGTAGAAGAAATTATTACTGTAGTAATCAGAGCTCTCTGTGTGAAATCGCTTCATAGTCTTTGAGATTCATAAAGCAAGAGATAGTCTTTATTCAAAATAGTATGAGCTTTTACCTGACTACCTAATGAAAACGTAGAAGTTATCATTGCTTTAAATAATCTTTTAATTTATTCATCAATATGCTGTTTTCATGATAATCTCGGGAAAACAGGTAGGGCCCAGGACCCGGCCTCTGAAGAAATTTTGGGAGTTATCTAGAGAGGGCTTTCCACCACCCTCCACTGATGGGCAGTAACTCTGCCCTGTGGCTGAGCCTCCCTGCAGACTTCACCAGGCAGTGCTCTGCCAGGGCGGAGCTACCCACAGGCTCTGCCAGGCCTCTGCCACGGGCAACAGGAGCACAGGCTGCCAGTCCTGTGTGTTTCCAATAAAACTGCTGAACGCCACTGGCTTATATGCCTGCCACCCAGAGGGAGCCTGCATCAACACGGGAGTAGGTGCAGTTAGGTTTGTTAGGCACATTTCACTTCTCACTAACAACAGTCAAACCCAGTCTGAATTAATGGCATCTTTAGACTGCAGCACACACCAGATCAGACACTGCCCTGTGGTGCTCAGTGCATCACTAGGATGCATGGAAGAGCCCTGCTGGTTCTTACGAATATGAACATGTTGATTCATAAAGGTGAGAAGGCTCTTAGCATGACAGGATCATTTAGGTTGGAAAAGACCCTTAAGATCATCGAGGCAACTGCTAACCTAACACTATCAGGCCTTCAGCATGCATCCCTTGTGTCATTAGTGCACATAATTCAGCATCAAGTAGCTACACATCACGGTTTCTAGCTCTTGCTTGGATTGGGAGGAACATTATTCCCTTTTCCCATGGTATAGCTGAGACTAATAGTGTAACTTGTACTGATGTTCAACATATGAAATCCAAACTAACCTTCCCTTTGACTAAGAATTATATTTATGACATAATACACCTACAGTATTATGCAAGAAGGAACCTGGAAATGAGCACTTGACACTCAGTCCATATCAGAATGTATCTTCAGTCAAAAGACCCCAAAGTGTTAACACCTTCTGAGGTTGTTAACATCTCCTTCCCAGCAGCCTGCTTAGAGGGGTGAACACATTCACCCCTGCTTCAAATCAAATCCTTTGGTTTTCTCCTTGTGTTCCCCACTCCCGCTTCTGACTTTACCTTGTGATCAATACAGTTCAAGCTTAGGGAATATTATCAGAGCCATGATTGCAACCTCTAACATTATAATCTATAGGGTTGCTGAGAGCATTAGAACATCCAGGATAAATTAATTCAGTGTAAGTAAAAGCTTTGAAGCTAGGAGCATCACCAGGGTTTTGAAGCTTAAGCCCTGTTTAGATTACTTGATTAAAGTAGGTCCAAAGCTCACCAATCAATATATTTTGCTTAGGAGCAGTGTTGATACAGAAGTATATTTAATGGGATGTGCAGTACCCCACCCAGAAGATGCTTCATTAGAGCAAAATGAGAAAACGTGCATGGGGGGAGAGGGGCAAAATCATTGCCATGTGTTTGTGAGTGCCTGCGAAGATTGTTTGCAGCTGTGGTACAGAACAGCCTGTATAAAGAAAAGGGGAGTAGGGAACTGACAAGAAAATTACAGGCATGGAAAAGAAGTAACTGAATCCTCTATTAGTTTAAAATTGTAAAAAATGACCAACTGTAAATAGACATACGTGCAGCCATGCAGTATTAAAGGGACTGCCCTGCTCTTCGGCCACTTTAATTTGTGCTGCAATCTCCAGTGGGACCAGGACTGATAGTCTGTTTACCTGGATGGCAGCATTGCTGTACCTGTGGGCCAATATTGACAAAACGACAATTATTTGTACTAAAATGAAGAAAACTTAAGCCTGACCAGTAGGTTATAGTTGAGAAATGCCAAAAATACAATCAGCTCATGATTTTTTTTCTCACCTGAGAATATGAATATGCAACAGGTAAAACAGGTCATGGGGGAGAGCACAGGTTCAGTTCTGCTCCTCTTGCTTTGCCTTGCCAGTTAGTTACACACCTCCAGGGCTATGGGGTGCCAAACCACAGCTTCCACACCAGCACCAGGGAGAGGGAGCAGCCTGTATCCCGATGGAAAACATAATCCATTTAGATTTCTAATTGGACTTGATTAGACATTTAGGCAACTTTTTTTCAGTAGCAATTTAAATGAATTAGTTATATTTTCCAGCCTACTGAACAGATCAGACAAGCAAATCATGTGCTACCTTCACAGCACAGCGTGCCCCATCTGCAGTGCCCGAGTCCTGTAGCTCCTGAAGAAAGCCTGGCCCCAGCTCAGTGCCAGGAAGGCAAAGCTGCTCCCCAAGAGTCAGGGACCTCTCCAGCCAGGGCCCAGCCCCACAGCACCTGAGCAAGGTGAGCAAGGCAAACCTCAGACAGCAGCCAGATTCAACCAAGAATTCAGATCTTATCAGGCAACACTGTGCTGATAAGACAGTTCCAAAATCTTGCTGGGAAGTCAATGAGTAGATCAGAGTCAAGTTCAGTGAGGTCACCAGGACTGGATAGAGCACAGTGACTGCTGGGCAGGTCCCCGGTGACAAGCAGGTCTGTGGTCACACTGGGAAGTCAGTCTGCTGGTCAGGGTCTGGATCAGCAGGGTCCTTGGGCAGACACAGGCACATCTCTGCCTGAGCTAGAGACTGGTCCTTCTGTGGCATCACTCAGACACCGACTGACAGCCCAGGGCTCAGCTGAAATGGGGCTCCTGAGTCCACAGGCAGCTGTGTAGGTTGGAGACCCCAGATGAGGCTGGTCAGGCCCATTAAGGTCTATTAGTGCCCTGACATTAATCTGATTGTGCAAGACAAACATTTGCATTTTTATTTCACAAAGAACCTCAGTTTGGAGCTGGTGTTTGCTCACGTCATGGAAATAAACACCTCACGTGCCAGAAAAGCTGTAAAGAGAGTGAAATGAGTATGCCAGGAGATTGTGTGTTTGAAAAGGATTTTGCCCTGAAGTATCCACCCCTGCACAGCTGGGATGTGCTGATGTGTCCCCTGGGCAGTTCACTTGGCACCAACCACCTTGGGTACCCATAGCCAGGGGTCCCACCAAGCAGTCTCTTGTCCTCCCCATAGCTTGAGTGGCATTAGGTCTGACAGGCTGAAGGTTTTCCTCACCAGTTGCACCATCTGCCCACACTCCTCTGATGTGTAACTCCCACATCCAGACTCTGGGTTACAGAATTCCAGTACAAGAGAAAACACAAGCCTTGATTGCCAGAGGTGACTAAAACTCAGCCAGATGAGCCGTGTATTTTTTAAAGAAATGATTCTTTAACAATAAATCCATACAATATTTGCTTTTGTGACAGCTGGAGACCAAGACAAAAATTTCCAGTTTGAAAGTTCAAATTGAAAGGCAGGCAGTGAGATGTCTTGGATAACTTAGGGATTGGGAATGGGATCTTTTTCATGAGTTCATATATCAGCAGCAGACTGAGGAGATGAAACCCAGCAATCTGGAAAGATTCACTGGTAAGGAGATGCAAACAGAACACCCTGGCCCAGATAAAAAAGGTGTCAGCACAAGACCTTCTCAGTTTATTATCCTGTCCCTTGGCAGCCCCTTTGCATCCCTCTCATGCCTCAGCTCCAGCTTTGTTCAGCTCCCTATGCAGGTGTGGACTGAGCCTTCACTCAGAATTCTGGCGCTTGCTCACATGAAAGATTTCTGTCTTGGCGACAAACCACTCCCCTTTGGCAGCTTGAGCTGTGCTGAGGCTCCAGGCTTTTTCTCCCTCCTAACCCTAACCTCAACATTAGAAGAGGGCTAAGTCTTCTCTGGCAAACCCTGGCCATGTCCCAGTGAGCAAAATTTCTGAGGAGTTAATCCTTCTGGCAACCCACCCTTCTCTTTGGCAGCCAAGTTCAAGCTTCTCATTTTGTCTCAAAATCTGTATGTTAAAGCAACGTGTTTTCTGTCTAAAATGAAATATGCTTGTCTTTTTATTTTTATACACATCAGACAGTTGTCCTCATACTCAGCTCTCATGTATTTTAGTGGCATTTACAGTCTGCATGAATGAACAACTGGAGGCACTTGAAAGGATACAAGCTCTGTCTGCCAAATAATCTTTTCTTCTGTCCCTGAACAAGAAATTATTATAATTCTACCTTGCAAACACAGCCAGACACAAGTTATTACTCGGCTGTTTCAAGATGAATTGTTTTTTTTAAAAAAAATTTAAAATCTCACAGCTTTTGAAAATAATTAATCCTTTTTTTGTGGCCGCTGGTACTTAGCCCTCACACAGGCCACTCAAAGCAGGCTACACTACCTGGCTGCTCATGACTTGTCCTAAGGACCGGGGTCCCCATGTGCTCCCTCCAGCCACTGAGAACACCACTGTGGTGGCAATGACATTACCAGTGCAATAGAGGTGACTGACTCGCTTCCAGTAAGATACATTGTCACAGACTATTAATTTTACTGCAGCCTCATTGGAAGGGAGTGGTAAAGCAGCAGGGCAAGCAAACAGCTCCTGTCAGCGTGGGAGCACTAAATGCCCAAACAATTAGGCTTCTAGTTCACCGCACCTCAGCAGCCCCCTGATTTCACATTTATTTACTCTCCAGTTTACTAAAGCAAACACAATGCCTGTGTAAGGTGAGAGCTGTTTCAGAGGTCAGATGCTGCTGGGTTAAGTCAGTGGGGTCTGTTTGAAAATAGCTGTTTTTAAAACAGAGATAATAAAAATGGTGAAAGGTCCTTAGTACCCAGGTTTTGTGTTTAGGGCAGCCAGTCTGCCAACACCTAGGATATAGCTCAGATGCCCAAAATGAAACAAAGCAGGAGAGTGAGGAAGAAGAAAGAGAATGGAGACATGACTTTTCAGCAGGAGAGGTATATCCTGAAATGGTACTACCTGGGAACTGGTTGATAATTCTCTCCTAAGCCATTCAAGTCCTCCATCCAGCCCACAGAGGTAATGCCTTTAGCCTGAGGTTCAGCAAATCCCTCCAGGCAGTTTTTAAGTGTCATTTAAGCTCGGTAGCTGGGTGCAGAAGTCACACAGGGCAGCTGGGCACATGGTGAGGAGCAGACACAGTGCTGGGACAGCGGGAGCTGTGGCACAGAACAGGTAGCCACAATGCTCTGGAGTGGGCAAAACACTTTAAAAGGTGCTGAGGGAGAAGTTCCTCATAAAGGAAAAAGTGCTAACAAAGGCACATTTGCTTCCTGTAACAGATGCTGAGCACTTGCTTCTCACAGGGATTCCCCCCAGTCCTTTCCCTACGTACAACTCCTTTATGCCTCAGGCAGCACCAGGAACCTCCCATGCTGTCATCTCTTCCTTCTCAGCAGAGGCAAGCAGCTTTCCTTTCCTTGCAGGAGCTTTCATTTCCTTTGCCTTTTTTTCCCTTTCCCCCTGCCTTGCTCACAAAGCCCAAAATGACTGACTGGATGCTGTTTGCGGCCTTGTAGGCAATATTCCCCAAATCCATTTGTTTCGGCACAGTGGATCAGCCACTGGCTCTCACTGCAGCATGGCTCCTCCTCACTGCCGTGCCAGGAGCAGACAGCAGGTACCGGACACTAGGAGCAGGAGCTGTGGCTCTCCTCCTGATTGATGATCTGCTTCTTACAGTGGTGTCACAGGCAAAGCCAGTTGTGTTTGATTACACCCCAGGTAGCGTGGCTTCTGTAACTGAGATGGTGAATGAACTAGGTTGGAATAAGCAGGTGTATTAATTAGTATGCTGATAGCTGAATAAAGCTATTTTTAAAATCTTTACTATGATTGCAGAGATTATGTAAGACGATGATTAAAACCAGGTCCCTGCATCACAGACTGATCCGTGTTTCAGAGATGAAAAAACAAAGCTGCAAAGGAATGAGAGGAGACTGTACTATTTTAAAAGGTTCTCTGCCTGCCCTAATTAAGGGCAAAGCAGCCATGTCATCAACCTTTTCATTGTCATTCTAACTCATTCTACTTTTTCTATCATATTTTGCCAATAAACCATTTATGTTTTAAGACTGAGTTTGTACGTATGGAAGTATCAGCTCAGGAGGGATCTGCTGCATCATCCCACAATATGTAGCCAGGTTACAGGGTGTCCCTAATGCACAGCTTTTGCCTCCTGTGGTGCATCTACCAGGTGTGTTTTCCTCCTATTTGTTGATGTACTACCACTCATTAAAAAAAGCAGGAAAAGTAAAATGTGGGCACTACCTTTGTGCATTATCTAACTGATTGAAAACAGACAGGTACGGAGAAGTTGTATCTCAGCAGGAAGATACTGCATTTCAGGACCAAGCTACCAAAAATGTGCTGTTGTTTTCAATGACAGTTATTTGAGAAAAGCCTCTAGAAACTGATTGTCATTAAAGACCTAGAGAGAACATTGCTTATGATGATAAGCAGAGATTTTTAAATTTTGCTTACCATCTCCTGCACTGTAATGCTCAGATTGCTATATATACACAATCATTATTTGATTCCTTACACTACAGTGAATAGCAGCTCTGCTGATCAAATATAAAGTGGCAACCAATCCTAATGCAAATAGAAATATAAACAAACCCTGCAGATTTATAGCCAATAAAAATTATGTCAAACAGTATAAGATGAAAAGCAGAGTGTATGCTTGTTATTAAGTCTGACAGATGTTTGCTGTACAGTGTTTTCCATGAAGTTTCTCACCATTGTTTATCATCTGTACTTTATGATGAAATTAAAAAACCCTTTAATTATCTTACATGGATTGAATGTGTCCACTCAAAGCATTGCACTGTGTTAAAGTTGAAGATTTATTCCTTTATAATATTTCCTTAAGAAGCAGACATCACAGAATCAATTGTTACTTCATTTCCTGGCATAACACAGGATGTGGAGCACCCAGAACAAAGCCTTTTGTTGTTATTTACATTCTCTTCTTTCTTTCTAGGCAGCTTCCCCAGCCAGAGTGCGTTATGCCAACAGAAGGGTCTAATGCCACCTCTTGGCAGGGGAGTCCGTAGCACCAGATGCTGCTGTGTGAAGCGGGAATTTAACATGGAGGCCACATGAACTTGGACATTTTGTGTGTAACCATTTTGTGCAAGACACCCTTTAAGTACCTGCCCTTGCAATCAAGGCGGGTGAGCCTGGGGGTCCATGTTTTCCCTTGGGTGCCCTGAGCCCTGTGTTTCTTCTTTATTCGGAACAGGGGTGGCAGCTGGCCAGGAGCTGCCCACTGAGGGATGAGGTCAACAAAAAGGAGAGACCAAGGCACTGGGTGCCACTGCTGCAGGCAGTCAGAGGGGCAGGGACTGCTCCTCCTCAGATGTATTTTACAAAGGAACTGGCACACAGAGGGCTGCTGGAGACCCACTTGAGGTCAGAAGGCCTCTGTGTGCCCCTAAGGAACCCATGCCAGGGCAGGAATTCCTGGAGCTGCTGCAGGCAGCGCATGCTGGAGCAGGGACACTCCTGAAGAGCGGCAGGAAGACCCAGTACATAAATCACCTCACCTGCCCATGCTGCCACGGGCTTGCCAGAGGCATTTTGACAAATTGAGCACAACCCACGGTGCAAGTAAGGGTAGTGAGTTTGGAGAGGAGGTAGGGCAGGTGTTTATATAATGTTTGGTTGTTTATGACGTTTCTAAATATCTAAATGAATGATGAGAAGTATGTATTAATTGGCAATGAAGTAAAACTCACCACTTGACACCGGTTTGCCTCTACCAGGTAAACTGCAGTTGCAGGAGAAGTTGGTAGCACAGCTGGCATTCAGCTCATCTCTGATAATATGCCTGAGCTAAATGGCTTAAGACCCTTCTGCAATGCCCTGTGCTGAAACAAGCCCACAACAGGCCTCTTGGCAAGCTTGTTGGCTTGTACTTAAAGGCTAAAACATGTTCTGTGCAGACTGCAGGTCTCCCTGCTCCTCTGTGCACATCACTGCAGATCCATCCACTGACTGCTGCGTGATCCTTGCCTAACTGGCGGCAGATGGGAGGGGGGATCCATTAGAGGAAGATGGTTCAGAGCACAGTTAAGTGGTTTTGCCTTCTCATCAGTCTACTCTCATTTCATCTCCTTGGCCAAGTTTTTTCTCTCCTTGTTCAATTGCAGCAGCAGTTAGGATAGGTTACAAACAAACTCTTCCAGGCAATACATGGAAGTAGCAATTGCCTGGACAGATAGGGAGCCCGGGCACTTTTATGCTTTTTTGTGTATCTCAGACATTTGCTTCTTCTGCCCCATTTTCTCCCGGGACCTGTTTACACATCTTGTCCTTCAGAAGCCCAGTGCAACAGTCTCCCACACCAACCACTCTGGGTGGCATCAAGACGAGAGAGGGACACTCTCAGGTAGCTGAGTTCCAGCTTCAGCAGCCATACATTCTCATTACATGGCCGAGAAACCACACTCCTCTGCTTCAGCAGCGTTTCAAACCAGATGTGAGAAAGTCTGATGGAAGAACTGAGGGGCTTGGTTTCTTCTCAGTCCTTTTCAAAGTTAACCTATAGATATTTAGGGCTGTTATCAGAACACTTTCAAAACACAGGGTCTGAGGAATGTTGTGATTTGTAAGATTTTACTATTCAGTTTAACTTTAACTGGAGAGAGCTATGAGACCATTACAATATTTTTATACCCTTTATTATTCATTCTCTGAAAAGAATCTTTTTGCACTGTTTTCTTCAACTCTAGACTTAGGTGGGGGAGTGCTGATGCACAGATTACAAAGCTATGTTTTTCAGGATGTTATATATATATGCCATGAGGCATTTTATTACTGGATCTCTTCTGATTGTTGCTAATTAAAAAAAAAAACCAACCACAATTCCCAATGAAATCAGCTTTCTTTCTGGGCTGCAAAACTGATGAGAAAGGAAGATCAGACTCCAACTTAACCTCAGTTTAGTGTATCTAGCCATTTGCACACAACTGCAAATTAACATGAGCTGGTATCTACAGCAGTGAAGATACAGGTAACATCCCACAAGGGCCAGAACTACTTAATAATGAAGGAACTAATTTGTTAAAAAAAACCCAAACAAAACAACCACTATTGTTCTGTCTTAAAACGTGGGCATATTCTGAAACCAATATTCACACAAATACAATTGTTCAATTGATGCAACTCAGTAATTTTTATTGCAACTGGAAGACAATACATCACAGAAACTTTATGGTAGGTTTTGGGAAAGTGTTATTTACAATAATAATTGATGAAATAGTTTGTCTTTGGCAATATGATTACACATCAAGAAAATGTAAAATGCAAGTATGCCTCTAAATCAACAATTTCATATTTCCTAAAGATCAGCTGATTGCACTTGCCTTCGGACTGCTCATTTAGGTAAACACAAATACAACTTAACATCACTGTTCATTCCCCGTCACAGTTCATATTTTAATATTGATGAAATTGGCAGTTTCAGACGCCAAGTACAGGAAAAAAAAATTGGCTTATCACTGTACTAAATTAACTTATTGGCCAGTTAAGGTCCTGTGACCCTTAAGCATTGATACTAAATCTCTTGGTCTTTTGATTGCTTTATCACTTTTTCTGTAAAACAAAATATTTCAGAAATTACAGATCAGAGTATAAAAAAATGTACAAGTTCATAATGCTTTTCATACACACACAAATCATTCCCCCCAACATTTTACATCATGGCAGTTTTAAGTAGTGAGTGTGAATGATGCAGGCATGGAACTGGTTATCAGATACAGGTATGACTTTCAATTGCTGTCCCACACACATACTCAGGAAATGTACAATGTTCCAGTAACTTAAAAATGTACTCAAGTTCAATGTCATCCAAACAAAAAAGGAAGGTCTTGGGATTTCAGGCCAGAGTAAACAAATGAAAAAGATTCCCATTTCTAGATTGTCAGCCATTCCAGAGTCCAGCATGTAGTTTTAGTATTTGCTAAAATCCCTTCTAGCACTGAAGGCCAGCACAAGTTGTCATTTATCCCTTAAACCCTCGGATGATGAGCTCCTGTAACTGCTGGCCTGATCCAAAGCCTAACGAAATCCACTGAAAATAAAAAAGTGAAACAAAACCCCCTTCCACTGACTGTGAAAGGATGTTACATCAGGTCGATATTCCCCTCTTTGCAAAAGGAAATGCGATACAGTAGAAAAACCATTACATAGCTTCAGATAAATATACCTTGTTTTCAATGCTAAAACAAAACCCAAACTCCCCAAACCAGGAAAGGCTACTTATTAGAACAACTCAAAAGTGACCTTTAAATCATTTCTGGTTTTAAATGTATACCAGCAAAATACAGCACCATAGACACATTAGGTTGAGACTTTTTTTTTTTGGTCAGTGAAGCTAGTACTTGTTTGCTGAACTGTGGAAGAATTATAAGGTCATGTACATGATCAAAGATAAAGCAACCCAGCTGACAAGTCTCTGCTTAATTCAAGAATAACCAGCACTAAAAATAAAAATGTAAAAATAAAAACCCCTAATAAACCACCATCAATTAATACTTTCTAAATAAAAGGGGATTAACAGATGAATTTACAAATGTATGCAGATTTATACAGAACACCGAATGTTGTGTGTAAATCCTTATAAACTTCATCTCAAAACAGAAACACACAAAATGTATAGTTTGATTTACACATCCCATTTCAAAGGAAAAGAGACATCATTACAACTTGGTAACTGTGCTAATTGCAATATAAACCAAACGGAAATTCAGAGTTTGGCAGGTAACTAAGAAGAGGGTTATCACTTAGGTTATATAGCAAAGTGTTGATGTATATTACACAGAGTAGTATAAATAATAAAAAAGTATTATTTAAATTAGATCACAGTGCTGCATTATGTGCATAACAGTGTTTGATATATTACTGGAGGGCTGTGAAGAACACTACTAAAACTTAACTGGTCAGACGGTCAACACTGATACTCTGTTACAATCAGGAGGATGTATGGTTCAAATGCTCTTTTGGTGGCAAAGTCAAGAAAATGTTTCAAAATATGTCCTATAAAATATGCCAATGAGCTATTCAGGCAGTAGTGATGTGCCCGAAGGAGCTGGGTTTGCATTCTCCATGAAGTGAAGTAAATTGCATTGGAAATGCATTCTCTCAGTAGTTTTATTCTGATCCTGGAGCACAGTAATGTTTTCAAAAATGCCTAGGGCCGGATTAAAGCAAAAATTGTAATAACAATAATAATAGTAGTAGTGAAACGGTAAAGGCTTCCAGGAGCACTTGGGTGTCTGTAGCTCCACTGACTGCAAAGGAGACCAGACACCTTCAAGTTCTAGAAGACCTCAGATTGTGCATTCTCAGGCACACGGTGGATTGTTGGGGTGTCCTGTGCAGGGCCAGAAGTCAGATGGGTCTCTTCTGACTCTGCATATTTTATGATTCTACAATCTACATCTTTAGATGGATTGGGATGGGAGCCAAAATCTCAGTGAAAATAAATTACCACTACCAAGAAACCAGGACAAAGTGTTGTTTTGGTAATTTTATCCGTGGTGCCATTTGGTGTACAATTTAGGATTTCATTCTCTGCTAAAGTATGTTGATGTATGTCTACCTCACTCCAGTGAAGAATGCAGCCTCCAGCTTTTTTCTTTATCTTTTCCACAGGTAGACAGTGATTCAGCTGAATACTGGGAGCCAATGCATCTCCTTTGGGATTCCCTTTTCCCATTAAGGTATGAGAGGAACCAGAACATGAACCTCAACTCAATTGCTGGAGAGAAGAGAACAGTCTCAGCACAGTTCTCTAGTCCTACAGGGCACACCTCCTCGCTCCCACATCCAGCTTCTCAGCTGTAAAGCCCTGTGATTTTCATAGAACCACTGCCAGTTTTGCCAGGAGAAAATCAGCAGCAGACTGCTGTCAGAAACAGCTATGGGGTGATACATTTAAGCTGTTCAAGACCTGTGCTTGCATTTTTAAATGCAAGCAGAATCTGCACCAAAATGCAGTAGGACATCCAACTGCTTGCAGAATGCAAGCACGATCAGCAGATTTCACCTCCCTGGAGACGTTGGTGAAATCTGCTTATGGCATTAGCTCTGGCCTGCAAGAGCTTCTTGCTGCAAAAGGCATATTCCAAAGGAACCCGCCATGAAGTCCAGCAACCCTTACAATTCAAGCCTATGTGAAACTCGCCACTGAATACTTGCTGACCTAGCCCCCACCTGTCTTGGAGAAACACTAATTTGGCAATATTGAGAGAGTGAGAAGAATGGAAAGCTAGAGATCTGACAACCTCTCACCCAAAAATGGCTTAGAAGGAAAGCAAACAAACAAAACCACACCACCTCATATCTGGCAAGTGAGAGAGTTTGTAATACAGTGCAATTACCACTCCGTTTTGACATCATTCAGTTGAAGCAAAGACAACTCAATTAAAAGCTGACGTTGTATTTCTTGGAAAACAAATCAATTTCAGTTCTTACCGAAAAAAAAAGAGAACTTCTCTGATGGAGTAGGACCAGTTCTGACAAAGTTGCCATTGTCAGCCAGGCACAAATACGGTTTAAAAGGTGACTCCTAAATATTTTATACAATCCAAATTATGTACTTCTCATCAACAGTCAGAGTAAGTGTCAATAAGGACAAGTTGTTTTTAAACACCAGAAATAATCCACTGATGGCAGCCCAAACTGCTTCCTGAACATAACTTTGTAAAATCCTACCAAAGAGTACCTTCCTAGCAGATCATACTAGGAGAAACAAATTTTACATGAAAATAGATGCTTGCCAACATTTTGGGTTTACCAGCAAGTATATAGGAGTTGTTGAAGTCTTAGATAGGTGTTTTATATATATATATATATCGATATATATCTGCATAAAGATAACTTGCCTAATTAGATATTTATGCAAAATGACTGTTTTCTAAGATGAGTAATACTAGTGGTAATTATATATTTAGCCACCAAGAGTCCACATTAATGAATGGTACTTGTTGTTCAGCAGATACTGATCTCATTTGCACGGACACACTGCAATCAGAGAAGTTACTCTGGAATTAGTGTTGTGGACAGAATCTGGCCACTGGCACACAAACATGTTGCTTTCCCTGGAGGACAGAGATGGCTGAGCCATGATTTTATTTTCTGCCACTAGATTTTTCAGTGCTGTTTTTTGACAAATATTAAGCCACTCATGTGCTGATACAACTATGCATTAATGAGCAAAGGTGGTGGCAAAGTGATACTGTAGTATTTTCTATTTCAAATGACTCTCCCAAAAGTCTGTAAGAGATGAAGACCAAGTTCTCTTGTACAGGGCTGTGTAGTTCACTGCCTGTAGACTTTGGCTGCAGAGAGCATGGATCTGGGAAGAAGCTTATTATCCCAGTCTGATCAGACAAGGGAAATGTTATGGCTCATTCATCTCTGTGTTACCTGCACAAAGGACTGGTCCTTCCTGTTTTCCCCAACATTATCTCAAGGGCTGCAGGCAGCCAACAAAAGTTAGTATCTATGTACTCCTGACTTAATTAATGCTGGGAATCAACCCTGCGTAGATCAGCCCCTGCAAACGGAGAGGAACAAGGCTGTTTCTCGCACTATCCATGGCTCTCTCCTTCCTTATCCCCAAAGCTGGCAGTTGTGCTGAGCCCTGGCAGCTGTCAGGCAGCTCCTGGATCCCAGGACATGCTGGCTGGGATGGGAGGAGAGGCACTCTTTTGCTGTGCTGCCCTGTTCTTTACAAAATGCTTGCGGGGCACAGGACCAGGTCCAGACCAGCCTGCCCTTCAGTCCTTCCACCTCCTAACTGAACACACACCACAAGCATCTCCAAATACAACTTCTAGCTCACTGCACTGAGTAGGAAGTCAAACCCTTCTCTAACTCACTCTTCATAAATTAGATCCATCTTGGTGAAACTGCTGCCTGAAACAGCTGTTAGTGATAAATCTAAGCCTATACTCTTGAAGAAACCGACCATTTTGTTCTCTTAAGTGGCTGGTTCCTGGGATTTTTTTTTTGCCTCTAGGATATTCTAAGTGCAAAATTTTTCATGCCAAATGCAAGAATCCAGGTGAGAGAGACTGTTTTGTTTATTTCACAGCTTCTCTCTGCTGTAGTGATATTCAGTCTCACAGTCATCCTTACCAGGAGAGTAGCGCTGTACCTGAATCACACTCTCTGTAACACTGGTTTTTATTTGGACACCCCCATAAGGCTCTTAACTAACTTCATTTTTTCATGGCAAATTAGCAAAGCTATTTTCTTGTCTACTTATTCCTGAAGCAAATCAGAGAGTTTTCCTCAATTAACCTCCCATTATTCTCTTGATTCTGTCATACACACTCACTACTAAATTTGCCCTCAGATTATTGCGTCATGTTACACATGTACAGACGAAGAAAGGACACACTTTTACTTTTTTCTTTTTTTTTTTTTTTTAAACAGAAGTAGGGAGAGGGGGGCTGAATGTGCAGACAAGGCAGTATAATTCAACCATCCAAGCCCTACCAGAGCATGAAGATTTTATTTTTTAATATTGCAGAATAAGTTCCCCAACAGTCAGTGTTTGTCCCTGAAGAAGGTTAAACCTTAAACACCTGCTTCAAAAAAACCCCAACAACAACAAAAAAGAACCAAAACAAAAACAAAACAACAAAAAAAATAAAACCCCCAAAAAACAATCTCTAAGCCTAAGGGCTTAAAAATTAGAGGCATAGCCTTTTTCTCTATTTTCTATATTTATATGAAAATAATTCATGCTTCATGCTAAATACATTATTTACCTTACAAGAACTTTGTCATCTTTGAATTAAAAAAATTGTTTGCTTTTTGTTTTCCCCCCTTCCCTAAAGAATCCATGCAATGTGGATCAAATTTCTTCTGCTGGCTATGCTGGTTGAATCTGGAAATTTGTTGTCATTTTTGCACAGATGAATCCTGACTGATGGTCACTGCACACTCATTTCTGAGGACAGTGTAGGAGCTCTTTTGTCGAACTTCTGAATTTTACCATTCACCAATATGCTTTCCTTCTATTTTTAAACACAGAATACTACTAATGGCAGGTTTTGTAGCTTTGTTTCCCCAGTTAGATCAAGGATGTGATCCACAGAAAAAGATTCTGATGTACATTGTATCTACTGTAATTTCTTAGACTTGATTGCTTTTCATTCAGGCAGTTTAGAAGACATAGTTTGTTTTTCCCTATTACTATTATTTTTTGCACGCAGTGCCAATCTTCAGGCTTATGGCTTTTTGAACATTCTTTCAATTTAATATAGAAGACAGAATTCAATGGTTAACGATGCTACTAACAGTGACCCCCCCTCCCATTTCATTATTTCACTGAAACCCATTGCATACATAGTTTAAATTTCCTCAAACTTAGAGTTATCAGTTTTCACGTTATGAGCCACATGGAATACGTGACACACTAGAAGTAAATTACTGCTTGCACAGTTGCCACCAGTGGCTGTCCAAAGACTTGTATGGCACAACATATCCAAGTGCCACTGGATGGTTCTTGGTTGAGAAGTACATGCCTCCTCTTTCCTGCAAATCTCTTTATTCACATTCACTTCTAACCCAATTGTAAGGCCATTAAAAAAATTCTTAAGGGCCAGGCCTGACTGAATACTAAATTATGCACAGCTCTTCTACTATAAGAGGGACTTCCAAGTGCCCAATTTTACTCCCATCACATTAATGTTGGTATCACTGCATATTCAACCATGCATTTTGGACAAGCTGGAGAAAGCAATGGCGATTTTGGCTTTCTTTTTTTGTTAACTTTTTGTCTTCAGGTAATGAAAAGCTTTTGTAAATTAGCTGAGTGTCAGTATGAGTTCTATGGCTTCAATCTCCTTTAAAAATAAAAATCTTAAGGGTCAAAAGAAAAAAACCCAAAGAAACAAAACAAAAAGAAACAGAAGAAAAACAAAAAAGGAAAAAATTGCTGATATTGCCACAAATCATTAGAATTCACCTGACGTGTTGAAACAAAACTTTGTAAGTTCAAACAAATCATTGATTTGTTCTAATTTTTTGTGGTTTCCTTTTGCTCTTTCTGCCCCTTTGCCGTCCGATTGGTGATGTTGTTCAAACAGGACCGAATTCCTGCTAAATGCAGGAGTGATCCTGCTGCTTCTTTCATTTCCTCATCATCACTCTCCGGGGGCTTTTCTGTACGTCTCTTTTTAAGAGGCAGTGTGTCACTTGGTACTTTTTTCGCCTTCATTAAATGTTGCCTTTTCTTGTGCTGGGATGCATATCCACTGTCAGCTAAAGAATCCTTGGTCTCCTTCCGACTTTGCTTTTTGTCCTCTTCTTCTGTTTCGCTATGGCTCTCGTGGCTCTGGAAGCTAACTTCACTTCCTTCACTGCTGTCTTGGCTACCTTTAGTTGCAAATTCATACTGGTCGTCAGCAGAGGAAGAGGAAACGGAGTCACTAGCAGGTGATGTGCTCCTGTGGTTGGAAGATTTGGCACTGCTGTAGTTGTGATCCTCCTTTGGGTCACCGCTTACAACTGGAGAGCCGCAGGACTGTTCGCTTTCCGTCCGCATCCGGCAGTTTGTTATTCCATTCCTGTAAAAACAAATCCAAGCAGTCTTAGGTGCCACAGAGATGTGATCCTGCTTCAAAGCAAAAGATGATAAGGCCAACTGAAAGATAAATTGAAATTACTATCTGAAACTATGACTATCAAAGCAATGTCCATGCAAGCTGGTTTCAAAGCCCAATTGCTCATGGATTGGATTTGACATACAAAACAAGCCAAAAGATGCAAAACAGCATCAGTAGGGGATGGTTACAAATAAATCATGTACTGATTTAAATTTCAGTTAATAGCTTACACTTCCAAAAATTAGAAAGAAAACCCCCAACATTATTTTATCTACTGGGTAAATAAACTCTGATAAGTTGCATAAATAGCTCCTTCTCATTTTCACATGAAGTGATACTACCAAAAAATGTGGGGAAGAGACACTGTCTTTCCGGGGTAATTCCTTGCCTCCTCTGAAAGACACTTTCCAGCTCTAGCACTCCAAGCACAGGAGATGCTTCACCTGGAGGTAGCACAACTTCTATTTAGGACTCTTTCCAAGAGAAGGAGCAACCAGGTCCAGTCACAGTTCTGAGTCTCATCAGTTAATAAATAACCTTAAAAGCAATACAATCTTAAGCCACTAGCTGCCAAAAAAATATTAGAATGTGTTCAAAAACAAGCAGTAGAAAAAATAAATCTGGATTTGCTCTAGAAGCTGTCATTTCCTCCTTTGGTTTTATGGCACCCTGTGCTGTGGGAACTATTGAAGCATGATGTATTTAAAAACTTACAGGTTTTTCTTTTCTGGACTGGAAAGTATTAGAGCATTGCCACTGACTTTAAAAAACAGAAGGCACTGATTCTGTGCAATGCTTAACTCCTGCTGAAAAGAATGAGAGTATGACGCTCGTCATTGAGTAAAGCCATTGTCACTGCCACCCGACACTTTACCAGTCTTGAACTTCTCTGTCAGTTAAAAAAAATCCAACAAAAAAGCAAGGCTGTTTAAACCATCACATGACAAACTGATTTAAAGCCTACTCTTGCCATCTTTGTGCTACCACTGGAGTGCTTCTGCACACTTGTGGCAGTGTTGGATTACACCCCTTTCTTAAATGCAAACACTGAACATAGATATTTCTTAAGAGGAATGGCACAGTGGCAAGTCCAGAGGTTTACTGCTCTTCTACTTTAAAAAACGGAAAGTACTTTAGGTTTCAGGCAATGGATTTCATGTATGGTTTCCTTACACAAAAACCAGCAGAGCATTATCCATTTCTGAAAGGTAAGGTTGAAAGGTGGGAAAAATAAAGAGTGGTATGTAATTCCACAGTTCCTGTTCATCTAAATGCCCTTGTCTGCAAGAGCTCGCTGAGATAAGAAACCCCTTTGTGTTTATGAACCAGTGACAGGACAATGCTAGAAGGCAGCAAATTCATTGGTCATTCCAAATATTATTTATAGTGTTTTCAAAGAAATGTATAGAATAGAAGGTACACTTATTAGCAAAGAAAGCCTCTTGCCAACCTCTTTTGCTCAACAAAATTACTTTCGCCTAGATTTCTGAGTAGATGTATGATCCATAAATTCCATATAGGACCCAAAAGGAATACACAAAGCTCCTTCAATTATTAATAGCTAAGTGCAATGTCATTCATGATTGTGCAGCAAGCCAGCTGCATTTACTCTGTGATGGCTTGCAACTGCAGGGGTTGTCATTAGAGGATGCCAAATGCTTAGAAGAAGAAATCATCCATACTAAGCTAGTTAGAAGGTGAATTTATAACCAACTCCTTAAGATCAGCCATTACAAGGAAGCATGTGATGCATTTTAAGTGACAGATTCTTCATTTTTAGGGTAAATTTACATTTAAAGACGTTAAAAATTATCATAAATTACCATAAAATTAAAGTTACTTGATTTTACTAGGCAGCTAAAAGTCAGAGCAATATGGCTCACTAAAAATCACATGCTACTAATTTTCCATTAAAAAATCATGGTCAATTCTTGCTCCAAGGAAACGAATACAGGACATAATAGGTGGGAACTCAAATGAGATTCCTACAGACTGTCAGTGAACAGGGCTTCTAATGGATGGGATTTAAACCAAGATGCCCATTTTTATGCTATTTAGATCTACTCTTGTCAGTTTGTACCGACAGACCGTCAATAAAAGAAAAGCCACAGTTCCATGGAGCAGCGCAACCACGTGCCAGAAAAATATCCCTGATTTGCCCAACTCCTGAGTCTCTAGTGTTGCCTTTACATAAAGGGGCTACAATTTGGATTCAAAAGCTCTGCCCATGGGACTTACTCCAGATCCCAATTCCTCCAAATCAGCATAAAAATAGAATGCCTGGGGAGTACAGAGGGACATCCCAGGGGAAGGTGCACTATGGGGTTAGCACCCCACAGCGACTGTCTGCAAACAGAGATGCTGGTAAAGAAAAACGAAGTTCACAAAGAAGAGCAAAAAAATAATTGCTTTTAAAAAAAAGGGGGAAAAGGAAATACCAACACACTTCAGAAGAAAGACTTCTATGGTGGAACTGGTCAGGAAATGGATAGCATTTGCATCTCAGAAAAATCTTTGGGTTTCACTTACATTTTGAAAGATTTCCAACCAGTTCTGCTTGAGGAAATACAAAAGGAAGAGAAAGCAGGTCAAGGACAGAATTAGCAAAGGATATTTGCAGAAAAGTAAAAAGTTATACAGGCAGAGTGCTTTAGGATATTCACAACATTAAAAGTCATGTACCCTGAAAGTAATTTAATCTGATCTGTATCTTAATATGCAATAGCTCAAACATTAGATGAATTACTTAAAACTGATATTAGTAGATTATAAGAGTTGAATGAACTAATACCTAAACAATTAATATTCCACACATGCTTCTTATACATTCTCAAGCTCTATATTGCTCTTACACAATCACATATTCATTACAAAATGAATCTGTGATCTACTTAGTTCAATCTAGACCATCAGCGGACAGAACTCCCCTGAGTTTCAGGAGACAGATTTTGGCTAGCTCAGTCTATTTTTGCTCACAGTTCTGGTTTTAACTCTCACTCTGTTACTGAAACAATAATAGATTAACAACCACTTGCTCTGATGTTGAGTATTTTTAAATTACAGAGGGGAAGAACAGGTGTTTAAGAATTCTGCGCTTACTATAACAATGAGGGGAAATTTATTTTGAGTAATACCTCATTTCCCCCTCTTTTGTGTTCAGAACTTTATTTCAAAATTTCCAGAAACTGACATATTTTCGTGTTTTAAAGCAGTGGCTTGCTCCTTCAGGAAAGTCCATGGGACAGTTTCTAGAGCTTTTCATCCTACTGACATGGACTATCTTATTTGCTTGAGGGAGCTGAGCCTAAAGCAATGTGCACAGATTCTTTTTAGAATATTTCCATTTGGTTGTAGCACAATGACACAGTCCTCAAGCAGTGCAGATATAAGTTCGGACTTCTGAAAGTCTGACTTCATTCCCTTTGTTAATAGATACAAATTCTGTTACCAATGTCATCAGAAGCCAGATGGGACTCACAGAAGCTGGGTCTCGAGTTAGTAAGGAAATAATGTCCTTTGCACAGTGTTAGTACCTCTGCCTTTCAAAGAGGTCTTCCTCAAGATGAGACAAAAGTCAGTCTGTCATTTTACCCAGGACAGACACATCTTCCTTAAATTTCTCTGCTAGCATGAAAGAAAGGTAATCACATTCTGTTTGCAAAATGGCAAAGGTTTTGCTGAAAAATACTTACTGTATTCCACACTTGAGACAGGTATATTCCTTTGATGAAGAAAGAAAACCTACGTGGAGTTTAAATATCACCTTAATCTACCTCTGATCCTTCTGGATGACAGATACTTTGTACCCATAGATGACAGTTTTTGTATGTAACTGGAAACCCACAGTTAGAAGATACAAAGAAAGCAGTACAGGTAAGTTGGGTTTGTAGATTTTGACACGTTCCAGGTTCACTAAAAAAATCACTTTTTTTATTTCAAAGGGAAATACAGGACAGTCAGAACTTTTGGCTACAGCTAGTTGAGCTGCTTCTTAAAACCACTACAAACCAGCAGACAGGAGGATGAGCAAGCATAGGAAAAGTAAGTGGTGCTCACTTGCTGTATGATGAGATTCTGTCAGGGGTTACTGAGTTAAAAGTCAATGAGTTGCTCACAATAGTGAGAGAAGCTCTTACAAAAGTACTTCAGAGAAAATTGTATGCAAAGGACCACAGTAAATACAATTCATGAACTGCCAGCAGTATCAACAGCAGATCTGAAGGTAAGACAAATGGAGCCCTGTGCATTTTGCAAAGAAAGAATAATGAAGTCAGTCAGTGTTATTGTCCTTTAGTTACTAAAGGATTCCTTCAGCTCCCAAGGATAACTCACCCTGCCTTTACAGGTGGGGAGGGGAATGCAATGCAACAAGGATGATTTAGGGTTTGTTAAGCTGATCATGCCAGTGATAAGCACTACGAAGATATAATCAAGAATTTATGAAAGGAAATACCTACCAATTCCTTTATCTAAGCAAAAATAATCATCCACAGATAATGCAAGTGAATCATAATAATTGTACTTATGCTTTGGCATCTACTCCGCACATGCTTCTTATGTTTGGTTTATTTAATCACTGCTTGAATGGCTGCTTCAAGGGAGGAACATAGAAGCAAAAATAAAGCTAGCATGAGAAATAAAGTCACAATAATCAAAGCTATGCCTAAGGAATAATCTAATAATTGCCCTATAATTTTAAAGTGAAAATAATACTAAATAACCATTTTCCATCTTCAAATAAAGTTAAGCACAAAACTCATTCTTGTCATGCCCTAATGATCAGAAGCTGCATAAGGAACTGTTGCATTAATAGCAGAAGAACAGGTATTTTAAAATCTACTCATGATGAAGTAGGCAAGTGTTACATTTTGGGGTGTTTTGTTGTTTTTCTGGGGTTTTTTTTGTAGTTGTTGATTTTCTTTTATTCCTCAAAATCAAGGAAGAGCTGTAGCTCTGCCATTGCAGGTGCACTTGCTTTGCTTATGAAGAAGAAAAATTTCATCTTGGAAACTTGAATAAAAGTATTTTTTTTACTGAGGGAAATTCTCTGGGAAGCTTGTTTGCAATTTACAGGTAATTGTGAAATTCCTTGAGAATGTCTGTATTTAACCCCAGCCAATAACTATGTACCATGTAGCTGCTTGCTCTTCCCTGTTCCAGGTGCGATTGGGAGCAGAATCAGAAAAAGGTAACTATAGGTTGAGATAAGAACACTTTGAAATAAAGTAAATAATAACAAAACCAGTAACAACAATGATGACAAAGATGATGAAAAGAGAGGTAAGAAAATGAAGAATAAAACTGAAGACAAGGGATGCACAACACAACTGCTCACAATTCAATCCATCCCTCCGGAGGGATCAGCTCCTCCCTGCCAACTCTCCCAGTTTACGTACAGGGCCTGAGGCCCAAAGGTATGGAATATCCCTTTGGCCAGTTCAGGTCACCTGCCCTGCCCCTGCTCCCTCTCAGCTTCTTGTGTACCTGCTCACTGGCACAGCATGGGAAATTGAAAAATCCTTGAATTGGGACAAGTGCTGCTCAGCAACTAAACCATCAGCACATTATCAACACTACTCTCGTACTAAATCCAACACACAGCTCTGTACCGGCTACTAGGAAGAAAATGAACTCCATCCCAGCCAAAACCAGGACAGAGAAACTACAAATGTTGGTCAAGAAGAATTGAATAAAATGGGGAAAAAACCCACGTAATTTCCCATTGATTTTTATTTTTAACCTGCAGTAATTTAAAACCCAAGGTATTTCTAACAAGCACTACCAAAAGTAATCTATTACCTAGGCATATGTAGCATATAAAGAATTAAACCAAAAATTACCAAGGATATTTTGTAAAACATCTGCAAAATAACCTGAATCAAATTACAAGGCCTATGCTAAACAGCTGGTAAGATTCTCTGGTGGGTGAATTTCCATCAACCTCACCTCAGTGGATCTGTCCACATCAGGCAGATGAGGCTTAGGCTCAATAGTTCTACTGTGTGGCAGCAGGACTTGGACATAGCCGCAAACCACCCACACACTATAGGTAACTGGAGAAAATCACAAACATCATGGTGGAGGCTGTCTGCTGGATGTACTGAAATGGATGTTACGTAGTCTGAAATGTCAGATCAACTTCCATGCTTGTGCTCTTCCCAAGGGTTGATGTCACAGGTAATACCTGACTCCTGTGGAAGGTGATTATATATGGTAAGAGTTCCCTGCACCTTGCCAAGACACGTGATATCATATGCACTGGCCACTGTGACAGAGACTGTCCCTACCAAAGTGAACACAGAAGTCCTCCTAGGAAAACATTTAAAAGATATTCTCCAATGGATGATGATAGGAAGAGCAAGAGCCCACTTTCACAACCAACTCCTTGTTTCACATAAGGAACTACTGGCTTTGGCTGCTTTCATTGAATACCTCTGTCAGTCAGCATCTCCTTTTCTACATATCTAGACTATCATTGCATTTGCTTTTAGATGCTCTTAGGGAACTATATGGGGATATGGTTTGCCAAAAATATCCCCCAAATATGATGGATCTCATGCTAGTGACATGCTACACGCTGTGCAGCTTTGAAGTGTTATTTTTCCCTGCTGTCTTTGGGTGGGTCTTAGACTTGTCAGCCACAACACGGAAAATATGGATGGTAAACAAGCTAAAAGTGGTGTGAATAAAGTAAATAAAAAGCTACTGTCAAAACACATCCAATTATGCTTTGCTGTGGAGATTTAACACCAGAGGATGATTTTCAAAGTAAAAATAGTGTGGGATGCCTTTCCATTTGTAGATTAGTTTGGAATGAAAGGCCTATTCATGCAATTTAAGCAAAATGCGCTACAAAATAATGATGATCTCCTCAGTTGCAATTCTTTACTTGTGGAAAGTCATGTTTCTTAAACAATTTTCAGGAAGGTCTTTTTAATCCAAAGTACTTAATTCAATTGTACCTTATTTTATATATAAAATATAGAGTAATTACATGTAATTACAAGGGAGGAGCAACACCTTTTCCAGGAACAAAATATGCCAATGCATTCAGTCCCACTGTCGAAGATGAATAGCACAGTAAACTTCCCTATTGATGGGAGCTACCACATCAGAAATCACAGATTTCAGCTTCTTAGTCCAATGCTATAGTTTTGGCCTCCTTTCTGAATAACAGATTAGTCAAAACACCCCACCTAACTACAACAGCGAACTTAACCCAAGACCACACTTTTGTTACTGTGTTTTGGCACTAAGGGCACTGCACAACAGGACAACATACTGCAAGTTATTTGCACCAGCTTGGGGGACTACAAAACCAAAGACCATTAAGATATTGATGAAATAAGGCACAAAATGAAATAAACAGCTCAGACAGCAAGGAAGTGCCAACAGAAAACCAGCACCTTACAGAAGAACCTGTGATTCCTACATATGATACCTAAAGAAAAACAGCTAAGAGGTTTAATTTATTATGCAACTATCTGCTACCAAGAAAATGTTAGTAGCCCCCTATGAGAATGATGAAAACAACCTTCTTTAGGTGGCTTTAGGCCTTTCATTTACAGCACCAAAGGAACGCTTCTCAAGAAAATACACATATGATTAAAAAAGTCTTGGAAAGAAGTTGTCTGGCTTTTCAATATATAGGCAGAGGCACACAATTTCTGCAGAAAACTTAACAGGAGACTGCACCACCTGCCATGGTTGCCCAGACCTCCCTCCTGGTAAAAACTAGCACGAAAAATCAACCTTCCTGCACCTAAACAGGTCTGAAAACATCCCCTGCCAGCCTGACTGGACCACTGTCCTCTGTGCAGGAATGACAGCTCAATCTGAGCTGTCCTCCTACTCTTAATCGCAAAAGAAGGCTGCATGGATGCTGTGGTAAATTTCCCCTGCTGCAAATTATAAGCAGAAGCTATTCTCCTGAGATGCTATGAAAGCTCAACACGACAGGTCCTATTTAGCCCTGTGTATCTGAGGAGAGGGGTTGGCACCAACAGTGGCATTTTCACAGGAACTGATAACAGAGGTATCCCGTTTTGAGAGGACCGGATGATGTTCTAAGAGGCATTGTGCATCCAGATTGATCTTCTTCCTAAAGAAATTCTGAATCATATTATCCCTGAGGGAAACAAGACAAAACTGCCTACTGAACTCACTCTGTTGAAGAGAGTCCCCTAACTTCTCAAAAGCTTTCAAAGCCTCTTGTCTGTGCCTCCCTCTGCCTTTCAAGAATTAAAAGAGGGGATATTGCAGATTTTAAATATGAGCAGACATTATGCACACCAGGAATATATTCATAGCAAGCTATTTCTAATACTGCCTAAGGCTGGAGAAAAGAACAAAAAGAATTAGAAATGTCTGCATTAACTAATTATCAATGCTCTTCTGTGAGACAGAGCAAAAAGAACGTAAGCAAGGGAGGGGTAAAATCCCCAATTTCCCAACTCTACATTAACAGGTACCTGGTAAAGATCCTGTTCTCCTACCTGCTGGGAAAAAAACATGAGAAATAGTCCTTTGAAGATGTGTAAAATTTAACTATATACAGCTTTACAACACAGCAATTTGAGGATGCCTACACATACTTAAGTTTTCAAGTGGCCTGGAAGTAAAATGGTTCTATCGCCTCCGTTGAGTCAACTCTGATTATGAAACAGAGTCTAAGCAGGAAATGCAGATAAACTTTAGAGAGAATATTCAGACCACTATGCCCTCCATTTAGCTTGAATACCTCGTAAAAATTAGATGTAATGAATGATCCAGAAGTCCCAGGGCTCTGCAATCCCCACTGGAGCAGAATACAAGTCCTGGGTAAAGCCAGTAGCAAAGCTGATGACGAGAGCTGACCCCTGCCACTAGCAAGGCCAAGCTGTGGTAAAGAGAGATGGAGAGGAACTCTGCAGAATTCTGGAGGATGACCCTTGGGGTTGCATCCCTTCAGTGTAGCAAATGTGAAAAACAGCTGAAAAACTTGCTCATCAAAAAATATGGATTTTATTCCAATTAGTGTCTTCCCCTCTATGCATTTTAAGTGTCAAGAGTACATGAATGTCACAGGCTCTCTCTCTTTCTCTCCATTTACTGGATGAAAATACTGCACCCAAAGGGCTAGACATTGATACTGAAAAGGGTTAAAAAATAAAAAAACCCCATGTCAATAGTAATGCAGCAAGACCTACCAAGATACCTTATTTCACTGCCTTACAGCTCTTTCCTGAGAAAAGAGAGTGTAATTGGAACAGCCCAGTAAAGCGAGGTCAGCACTAATTATGAAGCCCCACCCAGAATACCCAACTGCCTGAGCTGAAATAGTTTTTGTAGATACTGAGAGTTCTGAAAGAGGAGGGCACTGGCAGTATACTTGACCAAATTAATCTCTGTTGTGACTGACTGAAAATGGAGCTACACCCAAGGCAAACTGCTCTTCCACCAATAAACCAGCACTGCTCTGAGCAAAACAAACAACTGAACCAGAGTTCTTACTGCCATCACTAGATGTCTCTTACTGCCCTGCTTCCTGATAGTTGAGGATCTTAAACAGCGTTTTACCCTTGAATGTTTCAGTATAACCTTGAAATAAAACTGTAGTGAAAGAAACTGCCTCACAAAGATCGAAGTTGATCACAAAATGACAGCTGTATGTTCCAAATAGCTTTCAGGATTTGCTTTAACATTGTTGATACTCTTCTTTCTGGTATTTAATCCAGGAAAAGATCTTTAAGAAAAGAGAGAGAGGGGAGGAGCAGGAAAAAGCATTTGAACTTAGAAAAACAGGCCTCTATAGGACGTTCTCACCACAAATAGCCTGCAATTTGCTAGTGAAAATAAAATTGTCTTTTACAAATCACCACGCAACAGACAGATATGCCATGACTATCTTGCAAAGGATGATAACCTAAGAATTTTAGGTGGCAGAATTTTATTTCATTTAGAACCTCGCAAGCATTGGTAAGCAGTGAAATACCTGTTTACCAGAGCTTACATATACTTTTACATTTTCTGCAAAATACTAATTTATTTCATCCAGATCTCACAATGAGCCACTCTTACCTTACTGCGACCGCCATGCTTCCTATAGGGTTGATTGGCAATGGCCTGGCTCCAGGAAATATTCCTCTAGTCAGTACTCGAGCTCCATTTTGTATCACTCCTGAAGGAACTAAGAACAAAACAAAACATAGGACATTTTTTCTTTTGAAGTTAAAAAAATATAGGAGCAAAATGTGGAACTTGAGCTTTTCAAGGTACTGAAAAACCATTAGAGAGGATCATGTAGTACACTGCTTACCTTGGACATCTCAGCCTCGAGTCTTCTAAGTGCCATGCTATTTCCAATGCTATTTTCATGGCAACCAATGACAACATGGCTTGTGGAAGCCACTGCCTGACCTAGTTGCTGCAGATCATTCCTTGTACAACTGAATCACTTTTGTTTTGTAATTGCTGTTCTGCTGCGAATGCATGTGCTTAGAGTAAAAACCAGCTATGAGCACAGATCGAACTATTTTGTCTACAAAAAGAAACTGTGACCCCTTACAGATGAACAGAACACAAGCACTTCACACAAGGTCAGAGCTCACAGCCTTTCATCATCCCAGTTTACTTTCTGAGCAGCAATATCTGGGCCCCCTGCCTCCTGCAAAATAAAATATTAACTACAAATATGTATTTACCAGGAGGAGAAAAAGAGGCTAAAAAAGGCATTATCTCCATACCACTAGGCCCTGCCTCTGGCCATTGATGAGCCTGCCATGCAGCCTAGCAGCAGTCCTGTACCTCCTGCACACAGCAGGGTCACAGCCCAGCCTCCTTCACCCGACACGTGCTGATGCCCCTGACTCCGAACTCGTAGGTGCTGACCACTACACACATGACACTTCACCGGGCCATTCAACTTGGCTCTGTATCAAAACTGCAGCTGTGGCCAACAAGATTTTAACCTACAACCAAGTATTTGTTTTCTACCAAGGCATGTTTCTGTACACTGCTCAGCCCAGGGCAGACAGCTGAACAAACAGCAGAGAAGCACTACCCAGGCACCACCACAGCAGGAGTGTCCTTGGAAGGTCTCAGCATCTCCCTCCTCCACTGTGAGATGCAGGACTACCAAATACAGTTCTTAGTCTAGGCCCTTACCATGGACCTAGTTACATGTAATGGCATTTGCTTGCACAGCTATTACGTCCCTGCAGGCTGGAACAGTAACCTTCCTACAGCCTCCACCCGAACTCGCTTCTTTAACATCCACAGCCAGCCAGGTCACACAGGTTCTGTTTACTGTAAGTCGTCATTCATACCATAACTTCCCCCCATGGGGAATGTCCATAAAGAGAACGGTGATCATTACTCTTTATATATTATCTTTAAACATACAGATATTATATAAATACATGTAAGATAAATGTAAACCGCATCACTTTATATACACCCACAGAATTTATTTTTAAACCAATTACAGCGAGACTAGAAAAATTTTTCAGAATCAACACATACGCTTTACATGCCCAACTTCAAATGCTCACACCCCAAAATACTAGTGTATTGTGAGGCAGAGGAGTACAGGCTCAGAAGTATGTTAGTTCTAAGCTACTGAGGTGCACTTTAACTTCCTATCAACATCAAGCCAGATTGACACCTCCCCTCCTGCTGTCCTGGTGCTCACCTTGTTTCACTCCAGACCACACAGATTACTTCTGGGAAAATAATCTTCTTTCTCCTGCTTGTGAGAGCACATCGCTCCCCTAATCATATCCTGTCACTGTGTTACACCCACCCTTGCTTTTGAGCACCTCTGAAGAACAGGTCATTTATATTTAGGTGCTTAAGTACAGCCTCAAATGGCTAAAATTACAGAACCTAGTTTATAACAAGCTGGGTCAGCTTTCAATGACCAGAATGATTTTAAAATTGTATTTTGCTATTTATACTTCACTACTCTGTACACTTTTTCCTTCCTTGCTAGTTTATGAGAAATTGATCAAACCTGTTTCACTCAGGGCACACTGTAAGGCTTTCACTGCTCTGATGTTCTGGTTTGTAGATACTGCAGAAGAACATTATCATGTTAAAACTCAAAAATCTGAATTTCTTACTATATTTGTTTCAACAGCGTGACCTTGAGATGGCTGAAACACCAGTGTCATGAAAGAAACACAGTCTGCTCAAGCATATGGCTAACCTAAAATGCACAGGTAACAGGTAAATTCAAAGCAACAGATAAATGTGTCAAATACCAAAAGATCAGTAAAAAGACAATTTCCAACAGGCATGGTTATTCCAACAAACTTTTAAGAGGGACAGATTTTACACTGCACTACATGGTATGGTTTCTCTATGTTTATAAAATCCCATCAAAAGAAATGAACCAGGAGTTTTGACTGAGAAAGATCTGGGAATTTTCTCTTCACTATCATACAAACCACAGTTTTATACTGAAACGAAATGTTTATGCATATGCACAGAACCACGTGTCAGTCAGCTATGGATACTGTCTAAATATACACTGCAGAACTTCAAAGCAAACATACTGAAAGTGCTACTTCAAAAAGAGAGCAACAGGCTCCTTGACGCCCAAACTCTTCTTTCCACAGTTATCTAATTATCCTGGTCTGCTGGCAGAGTTAACTGATGCTTATTTTGTTCTTTTTCTTCTCCTATTCTCTGCTTTATTGACAAGTCCCATTGCTTCTTTAAAACATCGTGTTTTCTTCCTCACCAATTCTCAAAAATGAGCCTCCTGTCTCTCCTTCACATCTGAGTTTCTTTTTTTCCCACATATGTATCTATATCTATATCAAATACACTGCCAAGTCTCACACCTTAATATTTCTATACATTGACACCCTCACTGGAACCCATCCATCGTGTTCCTCCACCCTTTGCAGGTTTGTAAGTCCAGGTGTGCTATCCAGGAAACTCTCCCTTCAAAAGCTTCACATTTAAAACATTCCCACATCAACACACACACACGCACTCTCCACATGTTCCCTTCAAGAATTAACAAATATTTGTGAAAAAAGAAAACACAGAAGTTTGCTGTCTTCTGAAACTATCCCCTAAGAGACAACTTGGTCTCTTGTCCTGCCTATGAAATTCACGTCAATCATGGCCAGTCTGTGCCTCATGCCACCACTCACTGAAAGGCTTCAAATAAGACTACTCAGGCCAGAAGAGGCCTTAACCACAATTCTGTGATTATAACTTTTCTCTGAAGTACATCACAGCTCTGTATAATGAAATCATCACTCAGAATTCAATTACTATTTCAGCTTGCAACAGCAGTGTTATTGCTACTGATTTTTGGTTTTGTTTCCCTGGACTCTCTGAATTATGATGCAGCAATACCACTACATCACTCAGACAGACAAACAGAAACGTTGTATACAAGGGGTCACTGAAGGAGGACACCTGACCATCTAGTGTATTCTTTCAGGAAATATATAGAACCATAAAGAAAAAAACCCCAGCATCCTAACTTGCTGGTAAATCAGTTTCCATAGCACTCTAAACCTAAAATGAAATGCAGGATTAAAATAATTCCGTGGTAAAAGTTATTAATTTCTAGTTATCAACATTACCAGTGTGCCACGGTAAGATTGATCTTTCTTGCTCATTCATCTCTAATTATAGCATTTAAAGCATCAAAATGGATCCTTCCAAAAAATAACATAACTTACTTAATTAAAAAAAAATTACGTATATAAACTGCTATTACACTGTCCCGGGTACCCATAGACTTGTCCAGCCTTTGTGCAGGCTGTATGACAGCTACTTATATTCAAGGAATTATTTCTACATCTTGGTGCTTTTGAAGGGTTGTGGTTTATTTACTAGAAATTGTGTGGTGCTTTTATTCCAAAGATACATTTATGCCTTACAAGTTTTAATTACATTTCAAACCTCTACTTTGAGGTGAGATATTTATATTTTAGATTGAAGATTCAAGGTGTGGAGTTAAGATAATTTGCTCCAAGCCATAACATCAATCAGTGCCAGTCTGGACGAACACCTTACAGTCCTGACCCCTCTCTTCTAATGCTTCTTTAACCAACAGTACAGGCATGTTACAGGTTCCCAATGCCTAGGCAGAAGTGTGAAATGTAATTTACACCTTTTCTGTGCAAGTGCCAAAAGCCGTTTAGGTCTGAATAACTCAGCTCAAGAAGACAATGCAAGAAGACCTGTGCATCTCTTTGATGAAGGTTTCCTTTTCCACAAAATGTTCCCAGTGTAACACAAAGAGTCTGAAATGACAAAATCATTATTCACCTTTCAACTTTCATCACTGCTATGTTTTCAAGGGTCTACTCTGCTCTCAGGAAACTCAAACCCAGGAAACACTTTCACTGGAGTAGAGTTAAACTGTGTACAGAGAATCTGCCCCTAATCTGCTGCATGAATGGGAAAATGATTTTTGGATCTTATGCTGCTCTGGTGGAATTTCACAACCTGAGTAGACTCAACCAGCTGAGTTGACCAACTGGCTAACTCTGGAGCAAAGCAATGTACCCAATGTCAAAAATCAAGACTACACCTCTGAAATTCTCCAAGGGGAAAAAATATGCCTTTTGTAGGGAATGTTGATGCTATAGTTTGACAGTCAATTAAGTGAATGACATGTAGGAGAACATCTGAATCCATCAAGGCACTATGTTCACATAGTATTAAAAGGATCCACCAGAAGCCCTTCAAAAATCCAGTGTTGTTTTGCAGCCTGTACTCAGGGTCTGTAGGTGGAAAGTAAGTAGAGGGTTACATGTTCACTCCACGGCCAGTGTAGGACTATTTTAATCCAGAGCATGCTCTTGTGTGCACATTAGCTGAGTAGACTACTGCAACTACGGACTTCTTTCATCACATCTCTCAACAGACTGCATCCCTCATCTCTTACTTGCAGCTGTGTGCGGGTGAAGCAAGTTTCCCCTTCTGGCTGAGGTAACCGCCTCCTCCAAGATCTTCACAACAGTATCAGAAAAAACACTCAGACTGGGTCCTTCCCTCAAGATTTGATTGCCAACACACAAAGTAGCAATTTGGTAAAATTGGAATGCAAAAGAAGGAGGAAGTAATGGATAGGCACCAGACACGCCGACACCCCAACAGCTCACTAAAAAAAGAAACTAACTAACTTCTTGGTTAAACGTTGGCACTTGAAAGTTAAATGACGTGTCAGTAAGGAGTGAGATTTGTTGTCATTCAAGACAATGAATTGGGTAACAAACAAGTTCTTTGTGTGATCTGGGAAACAAACACACACTTCATTAAACTGTCTAGCTCAAGGCAGCCAATACTTAGTAAGGAAGAATGAAAAGTTTTTCCTGAAAAATGAATTTTAAAAAAGTGGAATGTGCAAGTGTTAAAGTATCCTGTAGGGATAGACTGGTTCTTTGCTTCTTCTGTCATCATGTGGCACATGCATTGATCTCAGGGCTCTCTTTCCTCACCCAGCTCTTGTAGCACAGAAGAAATCATTATAGACAAGAGATACTGGGTTTCTGCTAATATCTGTCAGCTTCAGCTCTTTTCTGCCAAGCTTTCTTTCAGTACAGTGTTTAGCAGAATACTTTATATCAGGCTACAAGAACTGAAAATAGGAAATTGCTGATGATGTATAATGGATGGGACATCAGAAGTTGCCAAAAGCAAATGTCTTCTGCCAAATGTGTAACTTTATTCACTTCAACTATCTTATCCCAGGCATGAATTTGATGGCATCTGCCCAGCTTGTATGTTACTGCTCCAGCACAATTTTATAGCTCTTAAATTCTGTACTCTGTAGTCCTAACAAACAATGAGTCTAGGATGCATCCAACAAGCCATTTATTCTAAACAACAATTTGAGGTGTGGGAGAGAAATGTACCTGATAATCCTATCGCACTCATACTTTGTCTAAAAATATTATGAGGAGTACAGAGAAAGAAGTAGAAAGTATTTCCTAGAAGTAAGCTTTATTTCCGATTCTATTTCATCACTTCAATGGCTTAATATTAAACACCAAAGTAAAACCAAACAAAATCCCAACCAAAACCCAGCAATAGAAAGTTTGAACATTATGAAAATGTCCTTTCCTAGTTTTCGCTTTGATACAAAATTGTCAGCAAAAATAGCTTTATGGAACATTTTTCTCTCAATGATTTATCATTTGCTGATACTCAAAGTCAGGCTGGAAGCTAAGCTATAATAAGTGACTTGTCCATAAGCAGTACAAACAGAACATTACAGCTATCAAGTTTCACATACAATAAAAATGTCCCAAGGCAACAACATGTTCTATTTTCTCCTATTTGGAGAATTTCTGTCTGTCATTAAGGCAATTTTTTTTTGGAGTCTCGATTCCTGTATATATATCTTGCTCATATACATCTTGCACATATACATTCCACTTGCATTAGCTTAAAAAGCGAATTTCATTGGGGTGCAATTGTAGAAGTATAGAGGTAAAGCAGATCTTTTTAGGGAATTACTTCTCCTTCGACCAAACTTAAAATATGTGTATCTAGTCTGGGTTGGATATGTTTTGAGACAAAGATTAATAAAGACTTCCAGAGAGACACTGATTTCAGCCTTGAAAGGCCAATATTTTAAGAAGCACACAGCAAAACTCCACACTCATATCTTCCCAAACATCTCTATCACAGCACTTCAGTCTCCCATAAGCAACCACCCACAAACCCAGTGTTGCAAAGTCTTCTGAAGGCCACCCGTTTCTGGCCAGCCCAACCGAGTGAGTAGTGATGAGCAGTATGGAAACCAAAAGATAGCTATCAGAGCTGAGAGGACTCTCAGTTTCCTGGTTTCTACCCAAATCCTTTCTGTGAGCATCATTTAATAGCTGTTTGCAGTATTAAACTTTAGGCTGAGCAATATACTTACATTTGTGTGCAATTCACAAATTATATAGCAACAGGCAAAGGACTATGCATGAACTTGTAGCTATGTGTAATAGCCCTGAGTGAGAAGCTTCTTGAATTAAATCAGTGTTTCCAGGATAATCCCTTTGACCACAGCACTGTTCACCAGCAGTAGCAGCCATACACTATCACAGTTCCTTCTTTGCTCGTCCCTTCAGAAAAGCAAGTGACTCAAAGTTCAGAATGACCTCACCAACTAAGAAGGTGCTGCTACTTACATGCTTCCAGTGACTTGAATCTCAGGAATTCAAACACACTGCAAAAGCACCAAAACCTATCTCCATTATAATCATGGCAAAACATCATGGTTTGGCAAGACTTAATGACATGCCCAGGACGCCACACTCTTAGGAGCAGGGAATGTTGGAATGACAGCTGGTAATACTATGCCATACTATGCTAGGATGACAGCTAGTAACACTAACTTTCAAGACAATGGTAAGAATTGAAGTGCTGAAAATGTTTTGTGCAAAAAAGCAACTGTACTAAACTAACTCATGGACTTCACTGATTTAGTACCCATGAGTTCTAAACAGAGCTCTACCATTTGTTCACTGACCCATTTTCTTCTGTCCTCTCTTCAAATTAGATTCACATGAGGGAAACAGGCCCAGAAATTTGATGCAACTTGCCCAAGATGGCCCAGAAAGTACTCAGTGCCCTGCAGGTCAAGATACAGTTTTTAATACAAGTCACATATTTTAGAATTAATATTCATGAACTGAATACTAACAAAAATCCCAACTATTTGTAACTTGTGATAGCTGCTTCTAAAGGAAGCAAGTGTTCCAATTGCTGTTTCTTTTCAAACACAAACCTACAAAACCTGACAAAATGCAAGTATTTCAATGAACAGAAGCAAAAAGTATTAAATCTATGTTCCTACATGCCCTCTCTTAGCATATTACAGTATCTTTTATGCTTTAACTCCTGGTGCCAGCTGGATTGCAGGTTTCCGTAGAAACTTGTACTCAGCTGGCTACTTTGAACTTCTGCCTTTAGTTACAGTCTGTAAGTATTTGGTCTACGAAAGTACCTCAAAGTGTTAATAATTGAGAAACTGATTTCTGATGTTAACATTCTAAGTGCATTATTCCTAACCTTTAGCAGCAATGTGAACAATCAGTTTTATGAGTCTATACAATAAAACCCACACAAACACAAAATAATCCTAATAATATTTTACTCTTTTACTATGCCTTTTTGCTTTTGTGAATGAAAACTAAAGGATGGTGGAACTGGGGTAAATGGTAAGCAATGTTTGTCAGACACCTTTTCAAGATTTCATATAAAAGCAAAAGCTGATTTTCTAATTCATTTGTGATTGTTAGCAGGGTTTCACACATGGGTGTGGAATTTTAAATGGTCATTTAAAACCATAAAACTAATTGATCAATCTGTTACAAAGCAGAATAGTTTACTCTGGATTTTCCAATACCACTGAGATGGAATTCCCTTCTGACAGACCATATTAACAGTATAAATTTCAGTAAGACTTTGACTAATTACTAGAGCTAACTTCAATCTAAAGATGCTTTTAGCACCAACACTGCTTAGATGAACATGGGTTTTCACGCAGCTCGAAAAGCAATTTTTAATCCAAGATGTCTCCACATTCAAAAGGTAACACATGTAACCGTCCACAGAAAATGAATCCATATTCTGTCACAATCTGCCTTGGAGGCATCCACTTGTCACTACAATGGTTAAATGTTTGTAGGAGAGGCAAAGGTCTTAATGGACCAGAGTTTTAAACCTTCTGAGTTGTAAAGTTGTTATAAGGTGAAATGACCTCAGGTTCTGCCTCCAGCTGACTCTGTGTTGTATCAGTAAGTGGCATGTTCAGAGTCAGACTCTCAGACCAAAAGAGGGTTTTCATTCCGGTATCAACACCTGTGGACAAACTACAAACAACGTCCTTCACTCTGCAAATCTCGTCTTCAGAAGATGGGGCACTTTGCAGCTGTTATGCATATCCTTGACACCACAGTTTGATACCAGGAACAGAACTCTCAGTCTTCAAGGGATCAGACAGTATCAGCACACTTACTGCCCTGGTAATTCCCAGCTCGATTTACAGACCACTGCAGCCACTGACAGAACCGAGAATGAACTGTGAACTTCCAGATGATGCTCAACATTGCAGTGAAACTCTTATAGGCAACCCGCCTTTTATTTGAAAACTAATTTTAAATGCGATTGTCTTTCATGCAATTGTTTCTTAAAGCAAGTAGCAATTAATTTGCTTTAAGTTGCCTAAGATTTTCCTAATGTGGCACGGAAGTGAGACCCAACTGCAACTGACAGGACAGGCTGATTTACTTCTTCAAGGTATCCATTCACATCCCCACCAAAATATTTCTCGTTTGTAATTTAGAGGGCCTCTGAGGTTACGATGAAAACTTCTGACTTTTCCTCCTGGCCATTCTACTAGTGTCTAGAAAGATTAATGAACTTCTGAGCAGACCCTGTATTTGAGTTTAAGGGCACAGAGGAAGGCCTTGTTACTCATGGATTCAAGGATGGAGCAGTGTGAATGAGGAACCATCTTTCTGCTTTCATCTCCCTGTCACATTTGAAATCCTGACAAAAGAGCCAACTGGGGAGATGACACAGGGTGGGGAGATATGCCAAAATCATAGGAGGCTAGAATTGCCTTCCTCAGAGCGACCTCTACAACATAAAATAGTAATAAGCCAAAGGTATCAAACTATGATGTCTATGAAATGACAGTGCACAAGTCTTGAAATCACTTGCACTGCAATGCTGGCAAACATGTGCCTGTGACAAAAATCTGCAGCGTGTTTAGTACATGTTTAGTACTATGGATCTCCTCCCATTCTTGTTTGCACTCCTCTCCTGTTCTCCAGTTTCTCCAGGAGTTCATATTAATCTGTGTTTTCTCCATCCTTTTCCATGCACATACTACTTATGTCCCCTTCCCTCTCCCACTTAGCCTTTTACCCCTGCACTCTGATTCTATACCAAGTCCTTTTCCCCTTTCCTCTACCCTACAAATATGGCTTCTTTAAATCTGCAATCCTTTGGAAACTGTCTCATTTTATGCTTCCCACTATGCCCAAAGGTAACCTCCTCTTCCCAGTAACATCTTGCCTTTTTCCTACCTACACATAGCAGGGATTGCTCACCCTTTTACCATGCACAGTCCCTGAAGGCTGCTTAGGGGAGGTGGACAAGGACCACTCTTCCCTTTCCAGAACAGTTTCTTGGTACATCACGCCCTCCTGAGAGAAGCTTCTCAAGAGGCATTCCTCTGGCAGGGTCACAAAGCAGGCTGACAATAGCTTTCCTCAGCTGCACGGGAAATGCTTTGATGGTAACTGACTCTCTTCCCCAGGCAGAGTATCAAAGTGCAAATCAAGGCTTCCCCTGGAATTTGGAGTTGGTTGCCCAGGCTAGAACAATAGCAGTGATGCTAGACAGTCTTGGTAATGGTTTCTATTTTAACTTCTGCCTTTATGTTTTAGAACTGCCTGTCACTTGACATTACAACCACGCTTGCTGAGTAGCGATATGTCTGTTTGCTTGTGTTCCCTGTTTTTCTGCAGCTGTATTCCACTATGGATTCCTGTACCTTCACTGCAAGCTCTGTGGGGCGGGATGATTCCTGCAGTATTTGCACAGCCCATATCATGGGGGTCCAGGCCTCTTCAGTGCTCTGTTAATACACAGCATTAAAACCTTAGGTCTGGTCACAGAACAGGGAGGACAGTATTGGCAGGAAATGAGACCTCTCTTTACTCCTGTTGCCTGCCTACTGCCTTGCATCAGTCAGAGCAAAAAAAAAAAGCAAAACGGGCAGGATGTGTGCAAGGAAGGAGCTGAAACAGTGCCCAAGTGAATGGAAAGTATCCAGATGGCTGTGGTAACTCACACGATGGGAGTCAAATCAAAACAAAATGAAAACAAAACCATATGCCATGTACCCTTCTCTGTCTTGCTCTCTTTCTCTCCCTGCCTTTCTCCTGGCTGTTGCCCCAGGTCTTTCTATCAGTATGGATAATAGTATGTTACTCATTTCAGTGTATGTCATGAATAACAAGAACCTCTCTTTTACATTAGAGATCATGGATTAATATTATTCATGTAACAAAGAATGTAAAATGAACCACAAAATTATACTCATGTAAGGGTCAAGGAAGTGCAAGGGTCTACAAGGGAAGTTAAATTTCTTTATTAAATCCTTTTTATCTGGTATGCTGTATACTTATAAAAGAGAATATTAATTTTATACGTCTATGTTGCTATATGCTATAGAAATATCTACTCACAACCTGCTTGTATCTCAGGGGGAGTATTCAAAAGCATCATGGCAGTGGCAGCATCAATGTCAGGATCTGGAAAAATCAACCAATAAATACATTATTTACAACTGGGCTAATCTTCTTACCCCCGTTGCTAAACTACAGGTTCGACCACGTCTCCAAGTGAAAAGGTATGAGAGTTCATTATATAGAGGGCTTGACAACTACACATTAAATTTACCCCCAAACTGGCACGTGATCCCATTGTTACTATTAAACAGAGCGCAGTGATCTATGTCACTGAGCTATTCTTGTGCTTGTGTGTGCATGATACCTTTGCTATTAGCCTCAGCAATTCCCTGTTTAATTCTGTGAAGAGTATTTAGATTTCATTACAAAGGATCTGTGAAAGCAGGTGCAACATCACAATATGGAAGCAACAGAGAGGGATGAGCTGACAGCTGAGGGGTGGGAAAGAACAAGGAATACCTGAGCAAGTACAGAAGATGACACTTGGTCATTTCTATTTGTCAAGAAAGATTTCAGCAAAGTTTGAGAAAGTGTTGGAAGACAAACTGCTGCATTAAGAAAAAAAAAAAGAAACTTAACGTTTCACTGAAGCACCAACTTATTTGCATCCTTGTCCATTGTTACTTTAATATTAGCAAAAATGATCAGCTGGCTGCTGTTATTCTTAAATTGGTTTCTGAATCCATCATGAACAGTCAGCTGACAGATGGTAAGTTACAGAGACAGAACAAAATATGATCCTTTTATAACTATATTCACTTGCTTCACACACAACAGCTCGGCTGCTATGGCAATGTAGGTAGCTATGACAACAATAAACAACCCCACAACGGCCACTGAATAAGCTGAAAAGAACATCTGCCCCAGCAAAGCGTCCCAGCTGCCCTGGGGCACAACTTGCTAATCGTGCAGCGATGCTGTGTGACAGAGAAAGCCGCCTATGCCATGTCCAAATAAATGAAGTGTGCAATTGAAGCAGACATAAAAACGCATACCCTGGCTGACTGCTGCCTCTGTGCTGCTAAACTGAATGACTAATGAGTGTGCATTTGTTGTTTGGGGTTGGGGGTTTTTTCAGCTTGTCAGTATTTACACCAAATTACATACCAAAAAAAGTATTTTGCTGCTAATAGCTTCATGGAACTATTTTGGCTATTATGACAGAAAATTACTTATCACTGTTAAAAATGTGTATTTTTGATCTTTACACATTTCAAATCTATTCTCAGTAATGTGATGTGATATAAAGCCCTGTAATTTATTAACAATACAAATGACGTAGACAGGATTTCAAAATCTGCTTAAGCCAAACACAAATTCACTTGACTGCTGAATTTAAAAAAGGGACTTTTTATTAGTCTAAGTATGTACTACTTTTCTGTGAATAGCTGCAAACACTCTTCTAGAGGCTACTACCTTATTATTTAATTGCTAAAACAGTAAACAGAGAAACAGTGTAGTGGGTGTCAAACTGAAGCTGAAGGAGCAGCAGCAGACACTATAAAAGGTTCCTGGGTCTCCTGGACAGATCAACATTTTCCAAAGAAAAAGCAGTGTTACCAACTTATGTTCAAGTCTGAAGATATCTCAAAAGCAGCACTCCTGCTGCAATTATCTATGCTGAAAGTGCCATTTCCAAACAGCTTCATGCCCAAATACATGCCATGTTGCAAGAATGGATCCATACACCACACAGCAAGTGTGTGCTGTCAAACTAAAGAGGAATAATCTATCTAATGTTAAAAAGACAAAAGAGCAAAGACACCTGAGAAATAAAGACATACTATATCAGAATTCTTCCATCTTTTTAATTCCATAAAATCAGGATATCATTAGAAGTTGAATTTAGTGTATCGTAATTCATACAGCCAACTTCAGCATTTGTTATTGGCTGTTCCTAAATTTTGTTTTGTTTTAGTTCAAATATGGTCCCCTCTACTCGATGACATTGCAGTATAATGCTAATTCTGCTGCTGAAAGAATAAAAGGACAGTACTAGGAAAAGCACATTTCCTGATGACTTTGGGATCTGTTTGTGTAACAAACTCTGATTTAAGATAAAATTGATGCAACCAGTTTCTGTTGAAAGGTGCATTCTTAGCCTTTAGACCACTAATGGTACCACTGTGTTTCTGCAATGACGTAGGACATGAACACAAGCTGCTCACAACACAGGACTGCATCTGCAGCAGCTGTCTCCCAAAGCACGGCCATGACTCAAGCCTGTCCATGCCTGCTATGGTGCCCAGATCTGTCTCTATTGGTATGTTCTTGAAGAAACCAGACAACTATTCCATAATGCCTTGGCAGAATTAAGAGAGCTTAGAGGCATGCATGAAGAGTGGTGTCAGTAGGATCCAGGAAAATGTGCTTTGGGTTCTCCTACTGCAAGGAAAAAAAAAAAGGAGAGACTGGGGCACAAGTGAGACAAGGGCTGAGGACCAGCTGTCTGAGCCCACGAAAAGAGGTGCAGAAGCAACGCCCGACAGCAAATTGAAAAGTAGGCACATTCTTCTGCAGCATTTATGCTCACAATTTGGAGGTGTTCTCCTGAGCAGCGTGTCAGAAGAGCCAAGAAGTAGCCAAGAGAAGTAGCACCGAAGGCTGAAGGGCACCTTTGCTGGGACTGGCACTTCCAGCTTTGGCTGCCAGTCCCCACCAGTGCCCCCACGCTGACGGTCTTTCCCCACAGCTGCCATCCTTCTGAAGTCTCTTCCATGTGGATTCTCTCATTTGTAGCAGTAAGGGCTGACCTTGTTTCCTGCTGCATCCCCACCAGCTGGTAGCTGGATCCTGTCCTTTCTACCTGGCCTGTGCTCATGAACCTGTGGATTTCAGAACTCAGAACCCTGCCCTACCTGAAGTCTGCGAACAACACAAAGGCTCCTGAGGTTATTAACAGTGGGTGGTTAGTGAAACATGATTGCAGGAACATCTTTCCCTAGGAAACCAGGTTAAAAATAACCACATATAAAGTTTTGGAATACAGAAAATTAAGTATTCAAATGAATGCATTCTTGTTTCTCTTTGCTAATTCAAGTAAATGGTGAACTAACTGTATACATGAACTGCTAATTTTTTGCCAGTGGAAAGCAGATGTTCAGCCTTCCCTGTGAAAGAGGGAAGTAAGGAACAATGAAGAAAAAGAAGGATTGTGGTTGTTGTATAAAGAAGTAAGAGTATGTCAGTCTCAAACAGGCAACATTGGAGAGTGGCAAGAAAATAATGACAAAAATTGCCAGCAGTCACAGTTCTTCCTAACAAACAACTGCTGTCTAGCTATACATTTGGTGCTTCATGCTACAATCTGAAGTTTCAGTGCTTGGTCCCTCATGCACCAAGGGTCCATCACAAGGTACCAGAAAGGACCTGGAAGAAAACTAAAACACTTACAAGAACTTTTAAGTCATGAAAGCCACCAAAGGGCTGAAATTCTACCACAGCTGCAGTACCTCCCCTTGCAGTGTGAGCCTGCTGGTGTTTTGGCCAGAGGTGCTCTCAAACACAAAACTTCTTTTCATGAAGATGATACCAACGATGGTATGAACCTCATGGCAGTTCTGTTTGCCGTGTTTTAGATTCACGCCCCTTGTCAGCAGAGTGTTCAACAGTGAACAACAAATCTGTACACAGCACCTAGTTCTTTCACTGAAAAACTAACCTACAGTTTATCACTCTGTGGAATTATATCTATGCATATTGTCAAGATGTACTTTGAGCCAAATTTTACCTGTATTGATCAGAATCTGTCTTGCACAGACATGTGAAGTGGCGAAATGGTAGGCATGAAATATTTAGCATGAGATTACATACAAGCAATGCAGAGGATAGCCCTCAGGTAGCAGACTCTTTATTCTAGAATTCACAAAAAATAATTAAAATCAAACATGTACCTGAGAAAGCCCGATGTGACAGCTGTTGTTTTATATGTTGTGATCTCTGATCCGAGTTCATTTCATAGAGAGAGAAAGTGATTTAAAGTAATTCACATTATTCTGATATTATTTCAAACTTTGATCTGGTTTCATCCAACCCTTCAAACCCATTCCCTTCCAATTAAATATAAATTAGGGTAACATAGTGCCCTCTTGGTTTTGCTAGAGGATATTTATCTTTACAGCCATACTAAAATGTTTTAAAGAAAATAGCAGCTAAAGCAGTTCAAAGCAACCACAGTCTGAATTTTCCAGCACAGATGCCTAGAGAGAGGCACTTAAGATGCATATTTAGGTATTAATAAAATGTTACTGCCAACTGACGTAAAAAGTGTAGTTAGTAAATAAACTGCACCATCTGTACACTACAACCATAGCTATGTTATCTCATCAGGAAGGGATTTATAAGATCTTCCTTTAATTTAAAGTTACTACATCTAAAATAGATGTATTTTGTAAAGTATTTCACTATACCATTCAGTATGCTAGTTTTTGGCCCATTCCACTTCTGCCTCAGCATCCTCCACTGCTTTTTCCCATTTATATATTCCTACTGTACATGGAGTGCCTAAAACCTACTGCCACTCTACTCAAAAGGCTGAAGTTCAGTATATTCCTTGTCTACAAGATCAGTCTGTTAACTTCCTCCCTGTCTCACTTTCTAGCATGGCCCATTCCTACACTTTTTTCTGTGATTTGATTCTTTGATATTTTCAATTTTCATCAGCAGAAAAGTGATGCAAAAGCAACATTGTCTTCCATCTTTTACCTTCAGGCTTATTAAACTGCAACAGAGCAAATAGCAGCTTGCCCCTGTTTAACTTGTCTGTTAACAGACGTGCCTTTTCCCTTCCCACATCATGATGGTTAACCTTGGTATGAGTCAGGTCAAAAACATAGAGAATAATGAACAGAGTGAAGGCTTTTTTGCCATTTGCTTTTTTTTTCTTTTCTATTTTTAATTTATTTTGTCTAATGATAGAATAAGAATATAGCTGTTAAAACAAAGTTGCAATGTGCAAGACAGAAAGAAATACCTGAAGAGAATTGTAAGTACTGTAACTCTCTCAAACTCCTTGGTGTGGGATGCCACTGAGTCCACTTCTGAAATATTTAAATAAGGTTGAGAAGGTCTCTTAAAATAAACAGAATACTTGTGGAAGCATACAGTAAACCAACAGGATTCAGAACCAAGATCTTGGGAAGAAACAAGAAATTATATTCATATCTCAACAACAGTGCACAAAAGACCAAGCATGAGAATTCTGGAAGCTATACAATAGAGGCCAGGAGGAAGCAATTTCATTAGCAACGCAAAGTCACAGTGGAGCATCTCCCACTCCTTCAAATGGATCTAGTACGAGACACAGAAGAAGAAAGGCACAGGTCTAAATAAACTAATAATTTTTCCTATTTAAGTTCACTTCTGGCACTGCCAAGTAAGCTATGGCACAAGTATCCTGAGAGGCCTAATTTTAAAAAATACAGAACATTTGTAACAGAAACCTTCTTCCTGTTCCTCTATTTTGCTACATTTGTATTGTCATAAAGCAACACATACAAATCCCATTCTCTAACAATACCATTTTATCAGCTGAAAAACTGTAAACCGAACAGTTACAATGTGTTCTTGTGAAAAATACTAGCTTTAACAAAAAGAATGATAGTAGAAATAGTTACAGAATACATGCACAAACTCAAAGAGGTTCATCTATCATTCAGAAAGCTGTAGGAAACCAAAGCATCCTAACTTTTCATCTTAGGAATAAAGATTAAGGTCATTTAACTGTTAAAAGACAGACTCACAACACTGAGAGTCATTTTACCAGTGAAAAATAAACATATTTTCAGAGACACCTGACTAAAGAGAGATGAGATATACATCTTACACATAAGGATGACGTATTACAGCACATACACTGTTTAGAAACAGGGTGGAGATTTTTGCTTTGGTTGTGTTCCTTTATTTTAAAATTATTTTTTCATTTTGATGCACACTGCTGGCAAGCTTAACTTTCAGTACAGAAGGACTTGAAAAGAAAATTTACCAATCACAAAGGCAACAGTAAGATTTTTTGACTCCATCCAGCCTGTGCAGCTTGGAGTACTGACCAGAGAACATCAGCTAGAGAAAATACTAGCCAGTGAGCTAGAACAGGAGAGAGAAACAATTTGCTGTTCCATCATGTACTTACCTAATTTGTGATCAGGAATTTCAACCATCTTCTTAACTGATTGCTGCAGCCACAGCTTCTACAGTGGAAGATGTGATTATGAGGGCTGTAACTCCTTGCAGCCTTACAGGTTGCAAACATTTTTTTTTTTGACTGAAGAATACACATACACATAAACACACATGCACTTTGTACCCAGTTATGCAGATGTGTGTTATCTCTGGGACATCGAGGTCATCATTGCTCAAGCTTTCATAATGTCCTTGCTGCTAACAATAGGTTTCTCTTCCAGCAAAGTGGGAGGATGGCTGGTAGGAGGAAGTCCTCTATAAAATTCTGACCAGGAGGAAGTCCTCTACAAAACTCTGACCATTTAAGACCCAATAAACCATACCCTATATTGTCCCACACCAGCGTTTTTCTAAGCACTCATTTCCTTCTCACTGCTATTTCAAAATACATTTGTGTCCACCAGGCCTTGAGAAACAAATACCTCTTTCAGTCCAGCGAGCGGAGGACATGGCAGCTGGAAAAGACCCGATGCATTTCCCTTAGCCTGAGTAACCCTTGAGGAAATGTCTCCAGTCCCCCTGCCTCCCTTAGTCACCAGTTCTGCAGGAAAAGGCGGCTTTTGGTACTTTCACTACAAGATGAGTCTTCAGCAGGGCTTCACCCAAATATCCCAACTGTTGGAACGGACATGGCACGATCCACACCAAGAACACAGCAAAGGAAGGCCTGGGGAAGTGAACATAAATTCCCCACTGGTTTCAGGATCCAGAAAGCAAAGGGGGCAATATCAGAGAAACATGAAAACAACAGTGAGAAGGGTATTTCAGGGATTTGAAGAAAAAAAAATTGCTGCTAATGATGAGAAAAGGGTCAGGCATGTGACACTGTCAGTGAAAGCACTGCACATAGTATAAGAGTCAAAATAAGAGCAGAAAAGGTGAACAAAAAATCCAGCAGCTAAAACAGCTGTGTGCTAATAACACAGGCAGACTGCCATAATGGAAGAGGAACTAAAAGCACTAGTGCTATTACAGGAAAATTCACAAACAGGGTGGAACAGCAATTATTAGTGAAACAGGTGCCAAAAAGGTCTGTGCTTTTCAAAGAAAAGAAACACAGGTTTTATATGGTAGGACACTGTTATGCAATAAAGAGCAGACTTCGGAAACAGAATAAAAAAGAAAATGTTTGGAAATGCTGCGGACAGATGGTCAAAGAAGATTCCTAAGAGAGAGACTCTGGGTCTGCTCTTGACTTCTTACACCAGATATAGAACTGGATAGAGCTCTGCATCATTAAAGAAATGGGAATTACGTCAACAAGGGAGACTAACTTCACAGTACAGATTGGAGAACAAATGCTATTAACCATGGTAAGACCAGTTATTCCTGGATGTTACAGCTGACAAGTTTCTTTATCCATGTTGCTGAATGAACAAGAATAGATTCTATTCTGCTCTTTATCTTAAATAATGAGGATGACTTTGGAACAGACTGGACTGAGGAACTCTAGACCTCACAGCCTAGGGAAAGCTGCTGTTTCTGCAAGTCACTGCACCAAGACCTAGATCAAACCTGTATCCAGAGAAAAGCAGGAAAGATGCACTCTTTGAAAATAAGAACACAAAACCTTGAAAAAACAAGCTGGACAACTGAACCAACATGGAAGCTGACTTTAGGACAGAAAGCAGAGAGCTTGGCTTGCTCAGTTAAGCAAAACAAAGGCAGAGAGGAAGTAAGACTATCAATATGAGGCAACCATGGGATACAGGGGTAAAAAGCAAGGTAGAAGAACTACTGAGTTTAAAGATAATTTCAGTAAAGCAACACTGGCTGAAGACAAGACTGGCAACCAGAACAGTTCTAGAAAACTCTTCTAACAGGAGCTGAAACAAAGCAAAAAGTCTGCATGTGAATTTTCAGAAGTATTTACAGAGTGTTGCTGCTCACAATGTGACCCAGGGGCAGGGACTCTTCAGAAGCTGCCTTCCAAACTGCTTCTCTAGGGCAGGTAAGCGCTCTGCAAAACTCTGACAGAGAGGGAAAGAGCACAAAACAGTCATGAAGAAACTATGCCAGTGAAAGTCTATTTGCATAAAGGCTTATCTACATGAACCTGCAGAAGAACCAGGATGAAGTCTGTGACATTCCAGAACCAGACCTCAGACCACTTCTTGTCAAAGGTGACTTGCAGTAAGCTTAGGGGCCGTGTTATGGACACACAGAATCCATGTCTATCAGCTTCCAGCATGCTCTGTGCCCTGAGCTGCTCAACTCAGGCAGGATGCTTGAAGATCAGTGGCTGTCTGCACTTGGAGGAGACAATTGCTGAGCTGGAGCCTCATACCAATGCAGAATGATGATGTGAGCCCACCGCTGTCATACGCTGCCAGCCTGAGCCCTGGCAGTAGCCTTAAGCATGTAAGGAAGACTCCTGGTGCAATGAAAAGTTGGCCAGGAGCTACTCAAGTAGCACTGGAACCACGGCACTTACGAAGAAAAGTCAGTGGGCAAGCTCTGTGAGACCTGGCTTGCAAGTGGTGTCATCTCTCCTATGGTACTCCATACCTACTTCATTCCTGTCCAAACGCTCACCCTCCCTCTTCTGCTTTCCTCTGCAAGACAGCAGAGCAGATTCAGGCAAGAAGGTGTAGAGGAGTGCCAGCAGACAGAGCGTTGTACATGGGGGACTGGGAGAACCAGAGGGAAAGGATGCTGGCCCACAGCTTAGGGAGGTCTATGCAGAGGGACTTCTCCATGAACCTAGGAAAGACTGGGAAAATTGGCTGCAAGCCCAACAGTTCCCATTTTGGCATATGCTGGGCAATCCCAGATTTCAAGGTATGGATGAAGGCAGGGCAGCTATAATTGTCACCAGCAGTATGTTAAAAAAAGCCAGGATAAGCATGACTAACTAGCAGGTACACAGACAGGAAGGCATGCAGTCTGCTGGGACTCTACTCTGTGCCATACAGCCAGCCCAGGCATGTCCTCCAATTCTAGATTAGGGGGCTTTTCCCCAGGAGGGCAGTAAATAAATGAAGGTATGTTAGTGCTAATTCACAAGTAAAGTCACACCTGAGAGAAGAGATTACTTTCTGTTTGTAGTTATGTACAAGTCAAGAAGGCATATTATAAACGAAGAAAGATCAAATTCATTTGAGAGTCTAAAGAGCAAATACTAAGACAAGACTTTGCTGTTAAGTTGCATTTACAGGCTCCCTTGGATGGTTCTAACTTGCCAAACTGCTATCATGCAGCTTCTTTCTAGCCAAAATGGTTGAAACAACTTTTTACTATTATCTCTTACATTTTGATTAACTTAATTCAAATGAAGGAGGCACACAGGATTCCACTTCTGCCAACCTCTGATTAGCTATCAATGATCCTGTTCAAACTCCTTGAATTCTGAATGGCCACTAGCTGGTGGCGGGTGACAGGTAAGGCTACCAAAGAAGTAAGAAACGGGCAGAACACAACCAGAAGTCTTTTACAGACTCTTTCAGCTCATCAGCTAAAAGGTGTAAAGTGTATTTACTCCACAAAACAGAGGGGGTAAGCTAAGAGGCTCTCCTCCCCTTCTCTTTATGCTGAACAAGGACCCAATCGATCATGTGTACAAGCCATGCCTAAAATAAGTTGTGGGATATTAAGAAAAAATTTTAAAAATAAACTAAATGAAGCTTTTTCCAGAAAGTAGTGAGAGCTGTCTCTGTACTCCAGGAAAAGACTTATATGTATATATAAGCCAGAGAATGAGTAGCATCTGTGGAAGAGGATCAGAGAACCAGCACCCTGCAGGGCTCAGCTCTGGACCAGAACAGCTGGGCTGCTTAGCTATAGCTCAGGACATTTTTGTAAAGGACTGGTGCTTTCATTAACAAGAATCATAAGCATGTTCTGCATGGGCATACAACAAGGCCAGAGAAGAAAACACCTTTTTAAATGGTGGTATATCTCATTTCCTTGCAGCCCACCAAACGCAGCTCCTGATACCAGGCAGCTGTGTCTCTGGTGGGAAGGAATAGCCCTTACTCCTGACAAGTGGGTGGCAAGGCAAAAGTTGCCATGAAGAAACAGGGAGCTTGCTTTTATTAAGTATTTAGTCATCTTGTCAACTTTGTGCTTACAATCAAAGAGAGAAAAAGCCCCACATTTCCTTTTGTACTCCAAAATTTCAACAAACTCTAGTGAGAGCTGGTTTACTGATTTTAAGCAGTAATCCTTGTCAGTGTAGCACAAAGGCACCTCTCTGGCCTTTCAGAGAGTTCTACTTCATATACATACAGCACACAGTTCATACTACCTCTGCCAGTGCAAAATCAATTTACTACCCTGATCTGTGCATCAGATCTTGAGTGTCTGTTGAGAGAAAAACATGGGCTGTCTAGGCAGACGAATCTTAATAATGTTGGGTAATCAGATCGATTACAACAAAACAAACCAGAGAGAACACATTTGCCTTGCCCCCTTTCCATCTCTGTGCACTAATCTTTAGTGAGTGCCCGCCCTCCCCTGGCAGTGCCACAGGGACCCACTACGCCCTCTGTACAGAGGCCCTCCCAATGCACCTCTCCTCCCCAGCACGGCCACAAGGTGAGAAGTTGCTAAACTTCCCTGTGAGCCTGTTGAAGATTTCCCTTCCTACACCACATCTCCTTGCTTCTCTCCTTCCTGTCTCCAGCAAGGTGTAGGGAAATCTCAAAGGATAAGGGTGGCAAACCTCCAGAAAAGCAAATGCAGAAAGAAAAAAACGTTTGATTTATTTTTCATTTTAGTGCCACCATTTACAGCAACCAGCTGTCTTGCACATAGTAAGGAAAAGAACTGGAAACATTATAGGGATTCTTTTCCCCTTTCAAATACCTGATGCCCTAATTTAGAAACAATTATTCATAAATCTGGTACAACATTGCATCCAGTACAACAAACATGCTAATGGCATATACTAGAGAATTGTAAGGCTTTTGTTATAAAAGCCACAAATACTATTCCTTTGGGAATATATCAATGAAGATGTTTCTATTTTATGCAAAATTGTCAGTGAAATTCCAGCAAAGTTACAGATCTGATAGTTACAGGAGTCTTTAGAGTAGAAAAACAAGTGCTACATTGTAGAACCATAATACAGTTATGGAAAACAGTGTAAAGCCTTAAAATGGCTGGGGAGAAGTCATCAGTCACTTGTTTCAAAGAAGACTAAGAGTGGTAATTATGCCTGATTAAAAATCAATGTTGCTAGACCTGATATTGGCTGGAAAGGGCCTGGAATTCATAAACCTGCAAACTCTTAGTGCTGGGTATGCACTGAGCTACATCTTCCTTTATCAGAGATGACTGTAAGCAGCTCCCTTCCTTTTAGTTTCATCGTAAAGTATCTGGGAACGTGTTTGAGGTTGGTTTTCATGTCACTACTGGGTATTTTAAAGAAGAGTGAGGATGTATTTGCAATGTAACAAAGAGCTTATTTATAAAGTTAGTTTTAGAAGTGGGAAAACTTTATTTTCTACTCATGTCAGCCAGCAACATCAAATCTGATCTGGCCCTCAATCATAATAATGCAGCACAGCTTGCTTAGGCTTTTTACTGATGGGGCTGCTTTGAGATTGTTAGAAAGGATGCTGATGAGTATTAACTATGATGTCTGTCATTTTGTATCTCTGGGTAATAATCCTACAGCTCTATCATTATGATAGCAGACTGCCTCTCAAGAATTTAAACAGAAATTCTCTCTTTTCTTTGAAAACTTTTAGATTAAGTAGTTTGACAAGGGTGTATGTGTACATCAAAGAAAAAAAGACATGCATGTAAGTACAAGGTACTAGAGAAAAAGCGCAAAAGGCAGAAAAGTGAATTTTGCAAAATCTGTGGTAACACTCTGGCTGAGCATGTCTACAAGAACTCCTCCTTCCATGGTTCTTAAAGCCAAGCCTACACAGCAAATTACCAAAGGATATCATAGCTTCTCAGAGGCAAAACTGGAGGAAATCTCTTGGAAAACTTTCACTATTTGGACAATTATTTCAGTTTTCCAGGATGGAAACTTAACAGACACATTTGTAAGAGCCTCTATAAAAAACAGCAGAAAATTTTCTTTTAAATCAGCTGGGAAGGTCCTGTCAGAGCAACAAATTAGTTTTTTATTTTAAAGTCAAGTAAGTGTATATATTCCAGTCAGAGCAGCACAGAGAGTCTAAGTTCACTGTTAGAGATGGATGGAGCACATGCTTCTTGCTGGTGTAGCAACATGACATCCAGCAGCTCTGAAAAAATGGAAAGTCCCCCGAGCAGAGACAGAAGCAATGGTCTGACGCAGAAAGGACATTTCTTAGTGCTGTCTCAACTTATCCAACACCACACTTTTGACACCTGCTCACAAAAATCTGGATTTGCTATAATACTCCAAAGCCCCGGTTGGAAAGAGCTGCAGGACTGCCTCCCATGATGGCTAATGCTATCATCTCCATGACATGAGATGCACAAATCTGACATCAACACAGAGCCACCAGATGACCAAATGCAGAGGAAGCTCCTCCCTGACCCCACAGAGACCTTTGGTGGTTCCAGATTGCTCATTTGCATGTGTTCTCAAACCAGCCCTTTCCTGTGCTTTATGAATGTGGCTAGGGAAGGGCAACTGACTACAATCACCTCTGAATTTCACAAGCTGATAAAACAGTGTTCCTTTGAGATACCCCAGGCATACCCACAGCTACCGCCACAAATGGCTTGCCATTCTACCCCACAGAATGCAACCAAAAACATGTTTCTGGTCAAAAGCTTTCATAACATTTTAATATCATCCGCTCCAATTTTCTTGCTATTTCCCTGATCTTCTTGAGTGTATATAAGTTCTTTCAGCAGGCTTTTTCCCTTTTTCCATAGGGATAAGATGTGGTGCCCATTGCTGTGGTACCAGAGCTCCTCACACCAGACAGACACATCAACATGCCCTGTCCAAGACTTCCCAGCAGGCTGGGACACAGCTGGGGCCTGAGTTTCAGCAGGGTTGGAAACACAACCCTTCTGGGGCAGACAGCCATAGCTGAACACTGAAATACAATGCCTTAATAAGTAGGTCAGCCTGTTCCTATAAAAGCAACGGGTTTAACGCCAACCGTGCCTGCCAGTGGGAGTAGGAAGCGACTGCAGTTTCTCCCCATTTCTCACACTCAGCCCTTTTGAAGCCACGACACTCCTCTGCTGTTACCCTCCTGGCAGCAGGGCTGGGCTCGTGGGGTGCCCACAGCCCCGCCGTACCTTGGCCCACAGCAACTCCACCTCTGCAGGGCTGCAGTCAGGACTCCTGGAACATTGCACCAGAAAGCAAATTCCAAGAAAACAAACACTATCACTAGGCAATTGAAATGCAGTTGGTAGCAACAAACAAACCCTCTGCAATGAAGATCTGGGGCTCTGTTCTTGCCAACAGGTTCAACAGGTTTTGAATATTAAGTCATCCTGAGGTTTATTAGCACCTAAAAGGGACACACCACAAAGATCTTGTCACCTGAGTTTTCACATTGTCCCCCCTTTACTGCAGCCCACCACCCTCCTCCCCTTTCTCTCCCTTTGGCAAGAAAGTATTTTCACTCCCTTTAACTTAGTGAAGAAAACATTCTCCTCCTGTCCAGTTGAAACTTTCAAGCACTCCAACACACTGTGTGAGAAAGGGAGGTGGTGGGGGGCAGCTCCCTGCCTGTAGGGCAGTGGGAACACTTCTCCATTTGCAGGAGTTTTAGTTGCACGGTGAAGCAGATCCCAGTGATGCCAAGGCAGCTCGCTGCCCTTCGGGAGCACACCAGGGCTGTCTGCACTCCACAGGCGACGGACAATCCTCTGTGATCCCACCCCAAACACCTGGAGATGAACCTTACCTGCACGGCTTCCTCACCTTACCACAGCTAACACAGAAAAGCTCTCCTGAACAAAAGGATCATTGCTTGCAAAGGACACCAGTTCATTTCAATAAAGGCTATGATACACTCTTGTCACTTTCTTTAAATATAGCAGCAGTCAATGGCATTTACTGAAGACAGCACAAAAGACAAGAAAGTTCATTCAAACGTTTCTTCTCTCGGTGAAGCAGCTCGCTAGGATGCCTCTGCAAATGAACTCCATGAATTAGCCCAACATGGCACTGAGTGGATTGCAAGACCACAACACAATGCCCAAACACCATCTGCTCCTCCCATGAGCTTGGTCTTGAAATTCTTTAGCTTTTGTAAACAACTGGTGGTCCATTTTATTTTGAGATGCTGCACAATGTAGCAGAACACACTTACAAATAATACATAAATACCAAAAAAGACACACTGTACTTTTCATCTATTTTCATGCAAACTCAGTTCTCTCTGCTTGTTGCATTTTCTATTTATAGCAGTGTGGCTTTAAACCACAGAATAAATAGTATTATTATCTGTTCCTATTTAGCTCTAATCCAGAAATTATTAAATATACTATATTTAATTATTGTTTTGGTAGAATCCACCTACGCAGACAAGCTGTGCTTACATGAATCAACAGCAACCTCTGGATTCAGAGCACTGAAGAGGTTAAAAGAACAGAAGGACACTTATGTTTGCCCCTCCTTCCTCTCCCCTGCATGTCATCACACTGAAAGGGTTTAAAAGTAAAAAATTCCTTCCACATCATATAATCCTGGCATCTGCGGTGTAGCAAATCAAGCTCACTCATTTGGCTGTGTTATTCCCAAAAGTAACTGTACGGATTCAGGTCTAGAACTCCATTTTCCACTTCCTGAAGTTTCCTTAGGCACATTAGAAAATGCAGTAAACACAGCTAGTAAATACAAAGCAATCTTCTCTGTCTAAGTGCAATTCTGATTGCATTACTTAAGAAATATAATTTCCTGAGGCTTTTTACTACCTTACTTTATTATACACATGATATGCTATCAATCTACAAGCTTCCTTCTGCTGCCCCTGTCTTCAGAAGTCCACAGCTTACCCATGACATTTTGTAGTTCAAATATGAAGCCATTACCAAGATTAAACCACAGACAGAATCCAGTTTAGAGAGTGAGTAGGTCACTGTGGTCATGTTTATTATTTAATAACAGTGGGAATAATTCATATCACAGCAACAATTCTCTACCATTCCATTTATCAATTTCAAAGTAAAGTACATCAGACCTCCAGGCAGTGATGGTAAGGCTCAATCCATCTGGACACTCTCTGCTAAATCCCAGATTCCTATTCAAGGATGAACCCTAAAGTAAGATATATGGAAACAATCATTCTTCACCAGTATCTAGGTCTACCAAAGACCAACAGGACTAGACATAAACTTGTGCCAGAAAAACCTTGGAAGCAGCACAGCCTCAAATTCACATCCTATTTCCAAGCAGACACTGTCGTTTCAGGTAATGTGTTTCATCCTCCCTTCAAAATGGGTGAAGCTTAATTCTTCTCCTTTGCATGGGCTGCCTGGCTGGTGCACTCACTCTGCAAGCTTTCTGAGGTAAAAGACTGCCTCTTACTATATGTGTCTTGGCTGACAATAACTGCTATAGTTGGACTCAAGTCTACAATTTCTCAGATTTTCTTAAAAATGTGACTGAATATGAAACCTTACGTCCTCACTCACACCTGTCTTGGATATACCTTCTTTGCAATGCACGCCAGTGTCTCGGTCATTAAGCTAACACAATCATTCACCTTCTTCTTTAACATGCTTTCCTTCACAATCTTGCGATTTGTTAATGTGATTTTCAATACTAATTGAAGGTGCAATGAAACAGAAACAGAAAAGAAGAGATAACACTAGAATTGAAATTTTTGTCGCAAGTATTCTTACACATCTCACAGCCGAGGCATTTTACTTTCAGCTGGCTTCTTCCCACATGACTTTATCCTGCAGCCCAAATAATTGAAAAACTCCTAACTGGGTTTCCAAATCCTTACAAGAGGGCCAAGGTTTTTGCCTTTTTGTTTGGCTAATATTTTCACATCTATTTGCCTTGCTGCCACTACACTTAAACAGTACGTAAATGATAAATTCCAAATTGGGAGCCTGCCTATTTTGTTTCCTTTAGGGCAAGAGGAGGAAGCAAACAGCAGCTTTATAAGTGAAGTAGCATGATATTCTTCTCTCAATTATGGCTGTGAAAAGATATAGAAATGCAAAGTACACTTTACAGATAGCATCACTTCATGCTGATCCAACTTGTTTCAATTCACTTTAATTTGATTCTGCCTCCAGAAGTGATATGACTGTGATACCTACCATGGTTTTTTTACATTCACAGATTGTTTTCAACTCAACAGGGCAAACCAGTGTAAGTTCCATTTAGTTTTGAGTATTTGCTTAAAAGGCGGGGTGAGAGCTCACAAGAACAAACCCTGAGGCTGTAACCACCTCTCTGGGTACCCAGTGCCATCTTCTCACTTGTATCATGTGATCAATTTCCAGTGCTGACATAGTTTAATACTTTGAGGACTTTTCTACTAAGGTGGAAAAGCTACTTTAAATGATCTAATAAGCCCCCACAAAATAATTTTTTAATAACTGCTTGCCAAGGATGTACTAATGCATAATAATTGTGCAGCATAGCTGCAGCAGACAATCAGGCTTATGATAGTTCAGCTGCAGTCTGAAATAGGTAGGGCTTTGAAGCACGGTTTTGCTGCTCCACACCTTTATGGCAGCAATTTGAAGACTTCTTTCCCAATGTAAAAAATTCAAACAAAACTAACACAAAAAATTCCCAACAAAACCAGCAAAATAACCCCAACGCCAAACCAACCAACCAGAACAACCCAAAAGAACCCACTGGAATCAACATGTTCTTTAATAAAATAAATGCATTTTGAAACTCTCAAAATTCATTCAGCTTCTTCCCAGGCTGGCTGTGGCATCTAAACAAGTGCAACACAAATACATATCATGGCAAGAGGCCAAAGTAACATCACAGCTAGGAATCCCTTTTCTTTAAAAGTCCACCCAATTGCATAACTAATATTCATAATTTCTTAAATGATTTTTAAAACCCAAACAATTTCCACGTCTTCACTGAAAGGGAACTCTCTCTTAAAACACCCTGCATGGAGCAGAATTCAAGAGCAAGGGACACAGAGACGCTTAACTCACTTGGCTCCTTCAGGGGAGATGGGGCATCTCCCCTTTCAACTGTTCCCTAAGCACCGCTGGCATTGGCAGAAAACTAAATTTAGCAACATCACAATGGGATGTAAAACCCCACAGCCACTAACACATAACTATCAGAAAGTTCCTAATGGTGTCATATTAATCCAGTCTTTATTTAATATATCCTCAAAAAAAGTTGCTGCACATATATGATTAAAAATTAATTAACAAAACCCCAAACATCGTTGGGATTATTGTTGTGGGGGTGAGGATGGAGGAACAAAAGAAAGGGAGTGCAGACGTGAAGACATATAAGAAAAGAACCAAAAGATGTTGGCTCAGAGGCCCAAGAAATTCTGGGCAACTGGTCAGGCAAATACAAAAATGTACAACTAATACAAGATTCACAGACAAGGGGGGATGGAAATTTGCCCCTTTGTCAGTTAAAGGTACAAAGCCAATCGAAAAGACATGAACAGACCTGCAAAGAGTTGACCCAACTCTAGTTTCTGGTGTTGATTAGAGGCCTGTAGAAACACCTCTCCCCCCGCACTTCCCACACGAAGGTTGTCGCATTGCACAAACACTACAAATGATTAAAAATTACATGAAATTTTACAAAATTACATGGTATGCTTCTGCTTCTATTGCCAGCCCCGAAGTGTTTAGCACACTGTTAAGCTATCAAGTTTTGTACTCTGTGCCAGTCACTCCCCAAGGTGTTTATGTGAAGCACTCAGGCAAACTGAACAGAACATCTGTATTCTATTTGCTAATGAGCAATCATCATTTCTACAATTCTCCAGCCAGGGATTTTGCTGTTTGGAATACTAATGCCATTTGAAAAAAAACTAAAAGAAAAAAATATGTTCTGCTCATTAGTACTAGAGTTACTAAAATACTTCTGCACTACTTACAATGCAACCAGGCTTCTATTTCCATTGCTTTCCCATATTTTTACAAAATTATAACTTTCAGAAATAAAAACTTTGATGATATATACCTAATATATTTTCAGAATTAGCATCCTTTACTATGCATCTCTTGCTTTAATTACATTTTATCCACACAGAGGCGAGGATTTAAAATAAACTATTATAAAAGCTTTTCAAACAAATCCTACTGAAGATTCCCTTCATTGTTTACTTTACATATTGTGGCAGCACACAGAGTAGGTGAAATGAAGTAAAAAAGTTATAAAAATACAAGTCATGGTCTACAAACTTCATGGTATAACATTCCTATGTGTGCAGAGAGAGTGAGAGAAAATAACAGCCTTGAAACTCAGGACATGTTTTGTCTGTAGACAGAAGGAGCTATCAGTTTCCCTTCTAACCAAAGGATATGTGGATCATGTGCGAACCAGGATTATCCTCTGATGGAAAGGCCACATCACAAAAACAGCAACATGCAAGGGAGCACTCCCAGCTGCTGCCCCTCACCGCAGTACTTGGGCATTTCAGATGTGAACCTCCCTTTCCATCCTGTGCATCAGAAATGCTGCTGAAGTCACTGAAATTGAAGAGCAGCAAATGAGTTCAGAAAGGAATATTGAAGTGGACAAGCTCAATTAAAGTGGCTTATGTAAGAGCTGCCTTTATACTTGCTCATGGAGTACTGAAACGTAACTTACAAAGCAAGAGAAACACGATAAATACAGGATTTGATTGATCTACCTAAGAAAGTCCAGTGTGGTACTTGTGTTCTGACATGGGAACAGGTGCGGGGAAAGGATCCCTGCTAAGCCGAAGAAACACACGACTCCAGGAATGTATGTTTTACCACACGAAAGCAGAGATGTATTTCAATATGCCATGATACCCTTTCAGGCTAAAAATAAACACCCTCATCCTATAATCCCCAATCGCATCAGGTAGGGTCAGTACATTTCAATCATCCAGGAGATACTCAAAGGCAGGTCAGCTCCCCAGCAGGGAAAGATGTCTCTGCCGCTGTAGCCAATTCCCAGGGCAGACACAGCGATGGAGCGTTGCCTCGGCTGGCTGGGGAGGTCTTTTATTACCATGGCAACTGGCAGCAGTCCACCACCACAGAGGACCGCAGCCGTCACCCGGCAGGACAGGAAGCACAGTGCCACACTTAACAGTCACCTTCCTTAAAGACAGAACAAAATAACACAGAAGAGAGTGAGAGACCCCAGCTCTTGAAGATGCTGGATGAAATAATCTGCTCATCACAAACCTCTTCCATACTCCACACATTCAGCTTCAGATTGTGCTTTAAATCACTCCGAGGGATGTGTTCTGTTTGACTGAAATACCCATCTGGCCTCATTTCGCTCAGCCAGACAGGAGGCAGCCCTGTTTTTTTCAGCATTTACCTCTCCTTTTAAGCACTTGTCAACCAACTTGCAATTGCACATCCCTCTTCCTCACAGAGCTTCCAGCTGGTGGCAAAGCCAGATCCAGCCTCTGAGGAAGAGGTAGCCACCAAAGCAGGAAGGCAGCCCCAAAGTCCCCTATATCAAGCCAAGTATGAGGCAAAACAAAATCAAAGCTATAGATAACATGCAGGAGCAATCAATGTTTCTTGTGCCCTGCTAAGGTAACTTGTAACTGCCCCCTTGTGCCCTCACAAGTGCAGGCTGTTCTACCCAAGGGGAGGAAAAATGCACTTCCAGAACTACTTCAATTTGGTTAAAACATTCTACATCTGTTTAAGAAAATAACACAAAACTCTTTTAACACATAGATGACCACAAACCATAACTCGCTCTCACCTCCCCAGAACTAATTATATACATGTCACCAGAGTATCATACATATCTCTCTTTCCATCTATAGAACACACTGCAATCTAACACATTATATACTGAACAGTACTCTCCATACAACAGTTCAGGGGGAAAAAAAGCCCATCTGGTCCTTCAAGTGATGTGTGTTCTTTTATAAACTTACCTAGAAGTAGCACTGAGCTATAGTGGTTATTATTTAACAACACATTCAGTGTGGAAAAATAAACCACACACCTTATATAAATATTGATAAAAATCTTTCTTCTTATTCTGTTAGTTGTAGCCTACATCCACACCAACAGCAAACATAAAGGAACATGGTGTACTTGCAGAGAAACAGACAGCAAGACTTTATGAAAGTAAAGCACGAACCATGTTTAAAAGCAAAGAAAGTTAAAACCGGATCCAAGTTAAACACAAAGTTACAGTTCACCTCAATGTACAGGATTTGTGACCTCACAGTTTGAGCAAAGCTGCAAAACTATCTATAGACAGACAGATGCTTCTTTTAAAGGGAAATAACAAGAGCAAGCACCAAAAACAACGTGCAAAACCTCAGACACTATTGAAGGAAACTGTTAAACTGACCATATATAAATGCCTGAGAGAAACAAAATAGCAGGGAAACACCAGACTGAAGACTAAAAAGGGAAGTTCACACAAATAAGAGTGCCCTTCATTCGCACATCACAATTGCCCTTCTTGCTGTAAATGAAATGGGATACCCAGAGGCAAAATCAGTTGGTTTCATCATGCAATGCCTATGCAATTTTCCTAGAATATGCTAGCAAACAAATACACCAATTCTGTTCCAAAACATGTTAGAATCACAAATATTGATGTGTTTCCTCAACTTCAAGAACAAAAAAACCCAAAACTGGAAAGTGAAGGGCTGATATGAACAAAAGCCCAAACAAACATGAAAATGTACAGACGGGCCTGCGCCTCCTCTTGAATCTCCAAACATCCTCTCCCCTCTCAGCACAACAGCATGATGTATTGGGCCATGTACCAGAGATATACTTCAAATAGAACAGGCTGCAATACTGAACCAACATCAAGAAACCATATCTTAAAATTAAATTTTAAATGAACCACTTTTCTGAAAACTGAAAAATGAAACAATGCCAATACAATCTGATGGAATTCAATATAACACAAATAAGTTGGATAAAATTTTCAGTTTCTCTTTTATGTCAAAGAGCCAGATCTAGAGGCTGTTTTCATAGTAGATCAACTAAAGAAGAAGTTTCATGTTTTGGGCATAAAGAAATAGTATATTCAAATTTTATGTGTGGGAATAAAGTCACTTGCCCTCAAAATACTTGTGACCAGCTGAAGTCCAGCGAGTTGAATCTTTCTTTCTTTTCACACACACAGGAAGTAATGGCCACTCTTATAATGACTAAACTAGCTTAAGCAATGCAATTTTTAATTAGGAGAGAAAATTTGTATATGCTCATCCCAAAAGGAGAGACGTACAATGAGCATCAAGCAGCAGGACTGCAGGAAACATCTGATAACCAAATGTGTGCACATAACATAAAATGGAGACATTTGTTTATTGACAGTTGCAAAACAGGCTGAGCATTTCATTTACTGTTATCTCATTTTCAGTATTACACAGATCATTTGAAAGAGGGCAACAGGGATATAAGTTACCAAGCATGAAGCATGTCCGTGTGCATATGTTTATGCTAACAGCCATGGGGAACTTCAGCTCTTTACCTTCTGCCTTTTCCCTGTGCAGGGCTATGACAGCAGAACAACTTTAGTGTATGCCAAGCACACAGCACAGTCTCTCCTCGCGACCTCTTTAGGCAGCTGCTGAACCAGGATAATTGCTCGTGGTCACGGCTGTTCTCTCTTTGGCAGCAGCACTGCCTGCTCTAGGCAGAGCTTGTGTCTCTCTGGCTTCTTCCCTTCCCACCCCTTCAAAGTGAGGGTTCAGCTCTTCTACACAGTAAAACCTTGGCTACTGCTAAGAGAACTGGCAGAAAACACTTCTGCCAGTACCACACAGCGCCATGCACTCCATGTTGTACAGTCAAACTTATCACGTTGGGATGACACACTGGAAGGACAGACATCTACTGTTATGGACATAAGGGCTTGAAATAACAAGCTCCCAATGTCCAGCTCTCCTACACTGTTTGGATCCCTTTTAAGACGGAGCATTCAACCAAGTTTCTGTGTTTAAATTCTAACTAGGGAAAGACCAAGCAACTCAATTTTAAACTATAAGGACTGTGATAAGACACAATGACACAATCAGAAGGCCAAGCCAACATGAGTGCTGTGCAAGTGGTCGAGATTGTCTCTTACCCCTTCCTGTATGACATGCGCCATGACTGCACAGACCCAAAGACAGACAGACAGGCAGCCAGACAGCCTTAGTCCTTCCAAGCCAGCCTATCTTCACGCCGTTCTGCACTAGATGAGTGTCCTTTTAAGTGCACTGTGTTAGACAACATTGTTTCCAAACAGCTGCTCACTGAAACCATTCTCTCTCCACAATCAGCAACCATGTGAGTATGAAAAGTCAGACTTACGTCTCTTGCCCAGTTCCAGACCTCCTGTACTAAGACCAGAGCAACAGTCTTAAAACATACTGCAGTATTCTGTACAGCTGTGTCAAAATGGTGTAACACTGATCGCCTGTGACAGCAGGCGATCAGTGTTACATCATTTTGACACAGCTGTACAGAGATTTCTGAAAGCACTACAGTATTTCTTTGTGTGAAGTAGCTGAGAAATAATACTCTCAACTCTCCCCCGCCCCAACCTTCCTTTCCTTTGTGCACTGCCAAGCAAAATGGGTCCAAAACCAAGCTCTCTTTATTCTTTTACTGACGGAAATTACATTAGAGAGAAGCCCAGCACAAAGGAAGTTTTGGCAAGGAATGCGCCTTTTATGTTATGTTCCATAAAACACTCAAAGATCATGCACTGGTATTTACAAACTATTTTCTTCATATACCTATACACAGCGGGTGCTGCAATGCTGACTTGATCTGCACTTCACACTGGCAATATGAACCAAAACTTATAAAATTAATAACCAAAGATTTGAAAAAAACTATCCAAGCCCTATTCCTTTACACCTGTATTTTAAATTAATTACAGCAAAGAAATGCCAACTTACAAAATACTTCTCAACAATATAAGCTATGGGCTACAAATGTATATGGTGTCTTTGTTCCTAAATAAACCCTACCATAACTAATGGCATAGGCAATCCTTGTAATTTCCTTTTCTGATACCCTGAGTCCGATTTACTCCCTGTTTCTTGGTACATTGCCACAAGCAACATTGATTTTCTGCCCTCCTTGGTGACTGCTGGACCTTCAAGTTCAGAAAGGTTTTGGATTCAAACTTGTGCTCCATTTTCAGCAACAGCAACAATGGTCTCGAGTAGTTTTTGTTGCAAGACAGCAAAGAGCCAACAAACCACACAAACACAGGCAAGGTATGCAGCACTGTGTCAGAAGACATAGTCCTTCCCAGTAACAACTTTTCACCACAGATGTGACCTAATCTATAGCTATGGAGTTTTGCTTATTCCTTATACTTATGAATGTGCTCTCAAATGCTTTAAATAGTGGCAATTCTTCCCCAAAAGGCAGTCTGACCTGCACAGCCAAGAAGCTGTTCAGCAGTAACAACACTAAAATATCTTCCTGTTTTAATAAGGATAAATAATACATTAATATAGTCACCAATTCCAACTTCCCCAGTTACAGCCGACATACTGCTGATGGGCTCCCACGTGCAGCAAGATCCTGCCCCACTGCCAGTCAGGGACACATCCATGTCACCTTTCAATGAAGCCGGGGTGAGCAGAACGCAGCAGGGCTGGGCATGATCCTGGCAGGCACAGTCTCACACTCCCAAGGAACCAGATCACAGCCAGTTCTCAGCAGGGACCAGGGCTCGGTGAGGGACAGTGCAACATGGACAGAGTCACCATGTGACAATCTGTATTTGATGATGCTTGTGAAGTAAGTTACTCCAGTTAGTAAATGCAGCTGTGCCAGCAAAATGCTTTTTGGTCGTACAAAGTGTATCTTCAAGGAGAATTTACCTGTAAAACCACATTAATAAACACCAAGACAAAATTTGCCCAAGCCTAGTGCTCAGGAGATCCAGCTACAGTTCTGCATTTCTTGTAGAACAAAATACAGCTCAACCCTTAAAGCAAAATAAAAAAGCGCTGAATTATTTCCAAATAAGTACTTTTAAACATAGTAATTGCAGCAATACTTTTAAAAGTGACTCATATTTCAAAACATTGGTGCTTCACATATTAAATCATTTCTACTGCACTTGCAAGAATCAGAAGCTTAAAAATCTGGAAGGTCTTTAAAGAACTTAAGTTTTCAATACAGTACAGAAACTTATTTTCTTTCCTTCTTTTGGCAAATTGAATCAGTATCATAATTTACTCTCCCAAGTTCAGTAAAACATTCTCTTTCCTGAGCACCATAAAGGATTAAAACCAGCCCAATATTTTGAAGAGGTCTTAGGTTACAGACAAAATAAACATTTTAAAATACAGAAAGTTTTTACTGAATTAACTGAAGAAGTGACTCATCACTCTCTAAATTTACTTCACAAATTCTATTACATCAGGCTCTGTCAGTTCTGTAGGGAAGGGAAATGCTTGATTGCAAGATCCAACTAAATAAAATCCACGGGGGGCTGTTCTGCTTCTGTACACGTGCTGCCCCTCGTAACATGACTGGCAGTCAGACACACCTGCACCAGCAACAGAACTGCATACATAGAAAATATTTAAACTCATTAGTAGTCAAAAGGCCCTTTAGATATCTGACAATACTGCTGCAACCTCTTCTGAGTTTCACCCTATTTATTTTCAGCTGTAAATTGTACAACTGTCAGAGTGCTGCATACAGGTCCATGAGTCACTGGGGGGATAAAGTTATACTGATAAGAATCTCACTTCTTTAATGTCTTCCAAACCCACAGTAAAACCTAAACTTTTTATAATTGGTTATGTTATATTCAGTAAATGATGTTGATGTAATTAAACATTTGCCCTTACTGTGGGACAAAGGAAGAGCCACTGGGAAAAATCAAAGCTGCCAGCCGAAGCCTTCCATACATTGTGCTTCCCCAAGATTTGTCTTGTGCAAAAGCCCAGCAGAAATTCAGGCAATGCATGAGTCGTTTCCCTATTGCATGTCTTGAACATGAAACTGTTACAGCAAGATAATTTCATTTTCAGTTGCTTGCCTCCTCCCCCATTTATCACTCAATACACCTCTCTGCGTTAATTGCTTTTTAAACATTGCTCACACTTAAAATTCAGACTCAGCCTATACCATTTACTTCCCAATATAACTTGATGTTCAGAGTAAAACACATAATTATTGTATAAAAAGTTGTACAAATACGATTAAATATTGGAAACTTTTCCCCTCCTGCAATTCGTATTACAACATATATGCCCTAATGAAGCTTAAAGCCCTCAGTTTATGTCTGTATTACGAAACAAGCTCTTTTTTTACCTGTCCAAACTACAGCTACATGAAAGGCATGTGTCAGCACTACCACAGCAAACTCTTGGTCTTTATGGGAAAGTTTTCTTACAATTTCCTGCACTGAGAATACATGCAGTCTTAAATCCTTTGGTGAAAGCTCCTGTAACTCCACAGACTCCCAGGGGCTGAAGAGTTAGTTCTTCATGTGACACAGAGGAACATCACTGCTGGTGTTTTCAGCACCTGTGGATTAGCCCACCAGTGATCACTGCACTGTGTGTACCAAAGGTTGGTACCAGGACTCAGCCCATGGGTAACAAAGAAGTGGCTTCAGTACTAGTATTCACACACTGTGTATGTGAAGTTTTCATTCTGCTCTAACAGCTGATATGTCACCCCCTGAAGGTCTTTTACAAAAGACAGAAAACAATTAAAACCTGTATTTAGACAAGGCAACACCTGAACACTGTTCTCTCTATCAAACAGACACACTGCAGAACTTGTGCACGTGGTTTTCCTTAATGTCTTTGTGTGAAATTAGGACTTCCCAAGAACCTAAGCAAACCAACATGGTCAAAAGGTTGGTGGGGGGAGGAAATGTAGTATTTTCCACCTAAAAAGAACTGGTCAAAATTTCCCCCGAACTGCTCTTACCAACATCCAGCAAGGTTTGCTGTGTGCACTGCCTCATACCACCGGTTCAAGTAGGAGCAACATGTTTGCTTTTGTTCTGCTAACGGCCTCAGGAGAAAACAACTGCAGGAATTATGATCACACCTGGAGTATCATTATCTTGAAAATGTTTACCCTCTCAGGAAATGAAAATTTTATACTTACCTCTGAATAACAAGAAACTCAGGTCTTCATTGCAAAGTTTGGGGTTAATTACCCTTGGAAAAACCAGATTTTTCAGGAAGAGATGAAGTGGTAAGATGTTCTGGTTTTAGTGCAACAATACTGACTTTCTTTCCTTTTTAAATGAACTTCCATGTAGTGCTTTGGGTCATTGCTGACCTGACAGCAGGTAAGGGACTAACTCTTCCTTCTCTACCAATACTTGCATCTATTTCCACAATCTGCCTTCTAGGTCAGGACATCCATGCCTTGGAAAATATAAATATAATATATTTATAAAATGCCCATTCTTCTTCTGATTCAGATAGTGGTTGCTGCACAAATTGAGGCAGTTCTGAAGTTCAAATATTTTGAGTGTGAGCCTACTTCTCACTTCAGAGCAACAAGTTCAAAGTTGAAGTTGCTGCCACAGTACACAGCAGATTCAAATACACAACTGATAGCTGATCCCAAACTTTAAGTAGCTGGCACCTTATTTGAAAGTTTTGGAGAACTTGCTAGGTACTGATGGATTCCTTCATGAGCCACAGCAGAGGTTCTGAGCAAATTTAATCATAATTTACCTAGAAATGCATCTTTTTATATGGCTGGTACAATGACTGGTGCCTTCTTCTACAATTACGTGATTTCATTGGAAGTGGTAGAAGGCATAGGGGAAAAAAGGGAAAGCATGGCTTGGAAACCAAGACCAAAACAGCTAGAGTGGCTCAAGAATTTGTTCCTGGTCTTTCTCCTGAGCAAACCAGTCAGTGCCTCATGGCCTGACCATATATCACCCCTCCAAAACACAACCAAGCCACGTCAAAGCACTGCCAAAAATATGCTGCATGAATGCAGCAGGGAAGAGAAACTCAGGCATGTAACAGATGCTGCAATTAAAATGAAAAGAGCTGCAAAGCTACTCTTCATTTCATCCCAGAAGTAAATTGTTTAAGTGTAATTAATGATCAGTTTATTAAACAGGCATCAGGCTTTTACGTCATAATTCTCCTAAAATCCTCGGCTGTTACATAATACTTAAGAATGAATTTACATGGGTTACTTTGATTGTGAAACATCAATGTTCATTTATCCATCGGGGCCCATTAGGATAGCTTACCACTGTTTTTAAAGTCAAAGTGATTTTGCTTACTTTTCAAGATTAGCTCAGTGCTTTTGCACTTTTGTGTGTTAGGTCAGTTTTAAAGATTCACTTTCATAAGTCCCTAGAATGCACTACATTTATCACAGCAACAAAGCCACAGGAAAGGTCTTTTTTATTTTTTTATGCTTGCCTATTTTCCTCCTCTTTGTAAAAGTATAGTACTTTCTGGCATTCTTTCCACAGACCAACACTCCAACAAAGGCAATCCATTTCATCACATTTACCAAGTCCTTATTGTGAGGAGAGAATACAGATTTCTCAGTGAAATGCTGAAGCAACTATTCTCTGTTAATAAAATGTGCTGTAATACAATGCAATGTAAACAATTAATCCTAGCTACTTTGCAGAACACAGTCAAAACAAGCACATTCTTTGGGGTGACACTGTCATGCTTTCTGGTGTACTATCGGACATCTCAGCTTCGGTACCAGCAGAGAACACCCTCCATCCACCCCTGAGGTAGACTTGAAAATCCCAAATCCACAGCGGAGCAAAGGATCACAGGTTTTATAGCCCTCTCCAGCAACTCCAGAGAACACGTGCAAAGAACAAAATACCACCCTGTCAGCTCTGAGAGATCCATTCTGCTCTGCTGCCCGTCAATGCAGAGAATGATTAAGTCGTGACTCCTGGTGCCAAAGACTTCAGATAAAGAAGCAAACCATTCACTTCCAGCCACAACTGCACTTAGCAAAGCTAGTGAGGGAATCAACAGTAAAGTATACTTGGCTACTGGAGATTATTGTGAATCGGTTGGAAGTTAGATTTCTTTCTACTGTGATGCCAAAAAAATCCATTATATGGAGGCACCAACAGATATTTATTAATCTGAGGTTAGCATGGCTTCATAAAGAAGCAAGAAATACCTAGTTTGGATGACAAATCATTCCACAAACATTATAAATCCTTTGAGCAGTAAATATTTCAGGTTTCAAGAGCCAATTAGAAAGGTCAGCATTTATCTTTTTGTCTGTTTCCAGCCTTAATAACTTTTGCTCTCTGCCTGTAGATTAATCATTGAAGTGAAAGATATAGAGTTTATAAAATAGGAAAAAACCCTATGCATAATAAGAAAGGGTCCAGGCTGGACAAAAATTATCTCTACCTGTTCTGGTTTTGATGACTACAGCCTACCTTAATCCAAAATCTAATTATTTGGATTAGATTAGGACAGTGGATCAGTGGATTTTCCTGAAATGCCCAGGCAAGCCACATGCAATTTCATATTTGGGGCACAGGGTTGCATTTAATTTCCAAATCCCTTTTAATTCCACACAGGCATTTGTAACTTCTTCTTCCCATGACAGGAAATACTTGTCCCTTTGCAAAAGTTTAAAAAACAAAATCCCTGCCTCTAAACCTAGCAGAAGACTGTTCTTTGGCTCTCATTGTTATTCACTTGCTGCGCCTGAGGTCATTGCAATTACTATGAAGCTGAGAAGTTCTACTGTTTTTCAAGTGAGAAACATTTTGCAGGGGGATTTGTTGGGTTTTTTGTTTGTTTGTTGAGGGTTTTTTGAGGTGGTATGCGCCTATGTTCCATAATAAGGCATAGTATCCAATAAAATATCAGCAGTAGCTACCTCCTCCAGAGCAGGAGATCATTCCACCCAAGATGCAGAAAAAGGGATGTTACACAGAAGCAAGAATGAATACAAATCAGTCATGAATGCACAGTAAGACAGCAAAGAAAGCACAACTGACAATATAACGAAAAACATGCCTGTCATGTAAATATTTTCTGATTACTAAGTGGGAACTTTGTTTCTACACCTACAACAAATAGACAGTAAGATCCACCTACAACAGGTTTAACTCATCCAAACTGGTTCATGAATAAGTTTGCTTAAGCAGTCTTCATGAGAAACAATCATTAAGAAATAAGTAAAGAATTCAGTAAAACGGCTTAATTCCTACAGAAAATTTTCTTTTGAATCTGATGACTCCTTGTGTATTCTTGAACCAGATTCCTCAATGTCACACTGTTAATCTGTACTGATTAATGAACACAGCCTTGTTCTTCCCTGTACATAATGATATCCAAAATGTATTATTATGAACAAAATAAACAGTTCTCCCAAATCTATCAACATACATAAGAACCCACTGCTTAAAGAGGGCGTATAATCTGGACTGTTTGCTTCAGTGCAGTTCTTACAGGCTGCACTGAGCAGGCATGTACAACTCACAATTTACTTCCAAAACATCCCCTTAGGAAAAGATCCTCCAAAAGACTTCCCAAATGCTAGTTTGTACACTATGTGTTTTAATTAACATACAGAATAGAAATTACCATTTAGATAAGATAACGCTCCCCAGCCACTCCACCTTTGCATTCTGAAACTCTGCCAGGTTTCTCAGCCCCTCATCCACTCACTATTTATTTCTAGCAATCCTCAGGCCTGGTTAGCATTAATTCAGCTGCAGTTGGAGAGTTTCTCCAAGGCAGTCTCTTCAATTCCAAAGTGCATGAACTGCTTAATTTGAGTGCTCTGTCATTCAAGTACTTTAAATATAGAAAATACTGCAGGAAATCACAGACCTCATACTTGCTTATGTGACTGCTCCAACAGCTGTACGGACAGAGTGATCTGCACACATATGTGCAGCCCAGCTGCCAGTACAGACACCCAAGGGACAACACCTGAGATATTCTTAGTCTCCTGACAGAAACTTCAGAGTTCACGTGCCAAAGTTCAGGAACCCACAGCAGAAGGTGTCAGTAGGGTTTGAAACATGAAAGCTAGCCCAGCTCTTACACAGCAGCCATGTCTGCAGTAAAGACTCATACAGATTACTGGAGATAAAAAGATACACTCTTTAATCATGGAAGTACTAATGGGATTTATAGCCACTTCTCACAGATAATCTGTTATTCCACAGTTACTTTCTCCACTCCTCAGTCATGATGTGCATCTTCTCATTTGACCGAGTGCAGAAGGTCACTGATCCCCTCTAACACCTGCCTATTTCTGGCCTTCTGTAAAGCAATCCCGCAGTAAATGTCCATTACCAGCCAAGAAAACCTATGGCAAGTTTTCTACCCAACTGAGAGACCGTGCAATTTTTCATTCATTGGAGTCTCTATGCCCAAAACGTACAAGCAGATAATTAACAATTATCAGTTTTGGGGCACACTTTTAGACTATGATGGGAATCTTTCTCAAGGTGAATTTTAAAAAAGTATGCAGGAATCAAGGAGGGATCTGCAATCCTGTGGCTCCTGCCATACCAGACAGGCATAGGCTCACTCTGAAGAAGTTGCTCAAACTCTCCATTTAAGCCAGGGGTACTGGTGCTCACTCAAACCCAATAAAAGGGGTGCTTTGTGATTTAATTAGACAATATTTGAAAGTATTTTGAGAGTGAGAGGTGCTGTGAGTGGTTTAGAGTTATTATCACAATCCAAGTAATTTATCATTCTTGAAAACATGTAACAGTTTTTAAAAATAAAAAAAAAAGAATTAAAAATCTAAGGTGTACTGTTTAGACACGTTAAAATTTAGACACTGGATATCATAGGGCCAAGGTCTCCCCTTGTGATTTTCTGTCACGTGCCATACCAACTACAGAAAAGTACTGCCTGAATAAACTTAGGCATCATATACTCCTATTACAGTAACAAGCTTATGAAGTCCTAAAAAATGGAAAAGGTTTTCCTTGATAGCAGAAACTGACCCAGAGCTTCAATTTCAGTGAATTAAATACTGAGTAATGACACTTGCATGGGCAAAGGGAACAACCCCCAGCTAAACAACTAAGCATTATTTTTTGTTAAATGAATACCTCAGCACTATCTGAGTAGATTTAAACTTTTAGAATAGGTGCTCAAGAGTTCAATTTTTATCATTTTTTGAGCCCTCAGATAATGCAATATACGAACTCATTCCACCTCATACAGAACTGACAAGTAGGATGCAGAAGTGTAATAGATCTGAGTCTAGAATTTCTTCTATATAGAAATAACAACCTAAATGAAAGTCATGAAGGTGGCAGAACCAAAAAACCCCAAATCTAACTCTAACCACCAAAAGGTGATGTACTTAAAAGCTAGAAAATACTGCATTTTAGTAGATTTAAGTAGTCCCCCAAATCTCAGTTTCCACAGTTAATGCACTGAATAAAGCAAGAGACTAAGAAAAACCCCCACAGGTTAAGCAATTATATAATAAGAGGATCTGTATCCTAAAGTACACATAACAGGAGAGCTGAATTAAAATTGCATGGAAAGATATAAGCTTATTTTTTTCCAGCCTATATTTGACTTGTAGGAGACAAATCATTACCAATAGCCAATTAACGTAACTGACAGTCAGCTTTGTCAGTAGAATGCATTATGGCAGAACAGCAGCCTGGCAGGGTTCAGCAAGTGTAGAAGAAATATGACTTGTGAAACCACCATCACAAAGCAGTGCAGTGAAAGCTGGGATGAATCTTTGTGTTGGTATAACAAGAACAGCATGTCAAAATCTTCACAAACTTCAGCATTTGTCTGGATTCATGAGAATTAGCTAAATCTTGAGTCATTTAAGAAACTTAGCACTTGATGTAAAACTGTTCCCTGCCAGTTCAGGGAACCCAAGCAGAGAAAAAATGTACATCCAAATTCTCAGAAAGGTGTCTCAGATGCATTTCTGAAGACATCTTTAATCCTAACCATGGTTTACTCCAGTTAGTCCTCATCAGCTAGTTTCTCCTTTCACAGGTCTCTGAGGCTGCTTTTTAAATTGCCCGTTTTCAAAACAGTAGCTGCTCACAGGAACTGTGGGATCAAACAGACAGTTTCCTTTTAGAGAGGCCACCTCACTCTGCCCCTGGAAGGGGCCTCCTGGCACGGGCCAGCTGAGGATCACCACCTTCCCCAAGGGATGCCTTCCCTAAGGAACAGTCTCCCAGACAAAGGCAACTGCTGCTTTCCAGTGAGCAAGGACAGCAGGAATTGTTCATTATTTTGCACACAACCTGCATACCTGAAGGTACTTACGATACAGGCTTTTTTTTTTTTTCGCTTCTGAATGACCAAATGTCATGCCTGCAGGGAAGAACTACAGGCTTCAGCTTGCAGGCTTCCTGTGTGAAGTCAACAGCATTTCCCTTCCTGATTTTTTGTTAATTAATGGAGAAACAACCTAAATGAAGAATCCAGGTGAGCTGAGGTTGAAAGAGATACCTGTAATGACAATGCATCAAGTCTGTAGGGTGCTGCACTTGAGCACATCAGGCCGTCCCGAACAGCAGTGCAGATGGCTCTTTTAACCAGCACAGACATGCAAGTGGAGGCTCACAATGCCAGCTATAGCAGCCACAGCGAGTGATTCAAGCACTTCATGTTCTTTGACAAGAATAGTCCAACCTTCGTGAAGTTACTTGTGAAGTAATACATGTATAATAAAAATGTGTGGAAAGTGTGGTGGAGGGGTTACACATTTCCAGACACGGGTGCTCACATGAGTTCAGAGTTCAAAACGAAACCAGAGCTAGTTATTTCAAACACAAGTTTTCCAAGGCAACAGACAGGCAGCACTGCTGAAGCTCCACTCCCCTCTCGGGACCCTTGGCCAGGGACTACAATACTTGGGTGTGCCCTGAACTGCAAGTGATGGGCTGTTCAACAAAGCAGTTTTAAGATTCTTTGCGTAATGTCATGTGTCTATAAAGCTGTCCCTCCTCCTGTCAGACTTACAGAGTACACTCCTCTAGGATATTATGTGGAAAAGAATTTCAGCTTATAAAACAGGTTTACCAGCTGAATAAAACATCTAGAGGAACTGTAAACTGGTTTTATGTAACTGTGAAGATCTGTTCCCAAGTTACACTTCCTTCCTTATTATTATTTTGAACTAATTTTCAGTGGAAAAGATTATTATTTCCCTCAAAGTACTGCCTACATCTTTATTTGTTCAGATAAACTACAAAAAAACCCATCAAAAATCCAACCCTCCAAAGCCCCCAAAAAACAAAACCCTGATAAGAAAATGAGAGATGCCTTTAGTTAGACTAGTAGCTCACTAGCATCATCTTAAGCTATTTTACTCAATCTGTAGATCGCTGAACAGCTGTTCAGTGGTCCTGTGTACTATCAAGTCTCATTCTGGACATCTATATTTCATTTCCTTTCTCTAGTAAAATAAATATTTAAGACTTCTTGTTCCAGCTAATCACAGAGAAAGTAAAATATCAGTGAAACACTCAGGAATGTTTGTTTTATAATCTTTGCTGGCCATCCTCCTAAGAGCAAAAACTAAGAGCTACCTGGAAGAGTTTAATGTGTGTCACTCTTCAAGAAAAATATCTCCATGTCGACACAGGGGCATCTCTAAAATAGCAGTCAAATCCTGGAATGTTTACAAAATAAATCATGATGCTATGGACCTATATGCACTTGCAGGTCTGGCAAAAGATTAACTGCTGATCCTAGGAACAAAATTTCAGGAGGATTCATTTCAGAAATCTTCCAGTAAATTTGGATCCTGTCCTTCAGAAGTAATTGGAGCCCTGCTAGCCCCATCGTGACTGAACCGAAAAGCCAGGGAGTCGTGACCTTGCAGTACTGTGTGTTCTAGGTTCTGTCCCCATCCAGTTCTGCTCTGTCTCATTTCTGCCTCCGAGCATTAAGCTGTTCAACAGATGGTATGGGGAAAGTAAAGGGTTTGCTGGGAGTTTTGAGAATCAATTTGAGTAGAAGTGCCTTTCTCTATGAAACTGCCTGCTGAGCACCCACGTCGCACGCAGGTTGCCTTGTCAGTGATTAATAGTGTCCAAAGGACTAAGAACAAATGTCAGTGCTGTATTCTGCACCAGTTGTGTCAAACCCTTTACTCAGACACCAATTCACACGTTTAAAGCATCATCTTTTTCCAAATAATACAGTAGCTTCATTTGCACAGGAAGAGTAGAAAGAGCTGTATTTGTGCAAGACACGGTAAACCATTTCAAGCAGTAGCTAAGTTACAGACACAGTAAAAGGAACTATCTAGAAAAGTCAAAATGCAAAACCAAATAGAACACCTCATAGACTGACTACAACCCAATAAAGTATATAAATATATTAAATTCTTCAATTTCTTAATCAATTATACATCTTGGCCAGCATTTGCTGCTTTATGCTTTTAAGCCATTAACTCATTTCCACAAGAAGTTTGGATATGCAGACCTAGTTTGTGGTTTATCAGTGACCAAGGCAAGTTGTGATATTATTATTAAAAAACCCCAAAACCAAATAATTCTCCTCTCTTATCAGCAAAATTTGCAAGAGACAGATCCAGAAGTATACCTTGACGTCCTTACAGAGACCTCATGCAGGAAGTAAGGTGTCTGCTACCTAAGACACAGACAGAAACCTATCTTTGATAATAGAGTAAGTTGTTATGAACAGAATGTCAACACAAATTCATGGTTGTGTAAGATTAAGCAATTTTTTTAAAAACAAAGCAACTTTATAATATACCTTGTTTATTTAACTCCAAATCACCTCAAGCATTAACTATGTCAACTGTAGTCACCAAAACTTGAACTGTTTGAAGGTGAGTTGGGAGAGAAAATCATTAGGGGAACAACTTCAGTTTTGCTCAGAGGACTGAAAGGAAGAACTGACAGAAACACAAAATACTAAAGAGAAAAAAAATGTTTATAGAGCTCGCAAACCTTAAGCTTGAGATACTTAAAGCACCATTATGGATGATAAGGCCTAGGCTGAAAGTCACCCCCCACTGACAGAGTCAGTGCTCCTCGAGGTGCAACCCTTGCCTGTTGGGAAACTCAAAGAGATTTGATGTGAGTATTTCACTGAACCTGAGAGGAATCTTTGACAGGTACCTTTATACACACAGAAATAGGTGTACCTGTCGTTTTACCTGTGTGACTGTGAATGTTACTATCCCAAACCTACAGTTAAGTCATTGTTATAACTGTAATGAGCCCTATTGAATCACTTTGCACATGTTCAAGTACTCAGTGATTAAGAGCTGTCAAACCCTTTTGCACCTTTATCTTTGCATCCATAACCTTTGCACCCTTACCCCCTTTTGCATTCCTGGCTTCCATGTAAATCATTCTAATTTGATCCTCCTTTGTTTGCTTTAACCTGTGCAGTACGTAATGGAGTGAACCTTGCTGTTCAGCTCTGTAAAGATGTATTTTCACAAATTCATGTTAAAACCTACTTTTGACAATACCTTTGATGATGTTTCTTTAAGCGGCCAAACCACTCATTCACAATAATCATAATGGGGCAGATGCACCACATCTTTAGCACAAAAAGGGAAGTTTTTCTACATAACTGTGTGCTTCTTTGTACACGTTCAATACATTAGATAACGACATATACTGATATTTAAATGCATTTATTGAAATATACACATAGGCACAGAAGTATTTGTACACACAGCTAATCAAGTGGGTCTGGCCTTAGCTACTTTTTCATCTCCAAGAGAAATCACGTATTGTTCTTGTTTCTCAGGAGAAATAAGTTACCTAATATATTAATATCAGAAACTGAATGTTGAAACTCAACTTCTGGTTCACAAAGCAACATTTCCTATTTTATTATAATGAAAAACAACACATATTCACACAAAATAAATAAACTGTGTTTAAATGGAAAGCACAAATGTCAAAATATAAAAACGGAAGATATGCAGAAGTGTTGTTAATATCTTGATTCAAAATATGAGTGTATGTAAAAATCAGGACTGGAATTTCCCATCACTGTATGAACAACTTTAATTTCAATTTCACCCTACCCTTCTTGTGCACTAGAGAGAAGAATGATGGGCTAGACACAGAAATAAATACTGTCACAGAAAAACAGAATTTATTACCATTATTGTATACAATTCCAAGCACTGTGACACTCTGACCTATAAAGAGAAAGGAAACTAAGAGAAACAACCTGTAGATGAAGCTAAAGGCTCTAAAATCCTATTTCCAAATTGACAGAGGTTGTCCTAGAACAATTTAAAGAAAAGTTGCATTTTCTATGTTAACTTGTGATCAGTATTAAATGCATTCAAGGATAAATTATTTTATAGACTAAAAGTCTTACAGACTCTTACACTTGTAAGAAGATGAGTTTATCCCACTCTGCTGACTAGAGAGGACGGTTTTGTAAAAATTTGTCTGTCAAGATCCGGGTGTAACTTTGCTTTCTTTTACAAAGGATGTGAGAAAGAAGTGCTGTATACAGTAGGTTCATGTTCAAAGTCTATCTTGGCAGGTGTACTTCTAGTAGTTTGAAACCTGTAGTGTACCACTACTTACCCCAAAAGATGCCCTAGATTTGGTTTTGGGGTTTCTGACCTACTGTACTTCTCCTGAAAAAGAAAAAAAATCTTGCCTCCTTTCCTCTTGCAGTTTCAATTCATTTTCCAGTCTGTTATCAATTTCAGGAAAATCAAATTATAAATTCATAGCTGTAAGAACAAACTGGGCCATACCAGAGCTCTGCATGCTCTCAAGAGTACAGCTGAAGAATTTCTAGTGGCAAGATTTATTTCAATATCTGAAACCAATGGATTTTTTCACATTTAGCTTAAATAAGGCATACCAATGAAATGTGCAAGCCACTGACTACCCGATCAATTTAAGATAGCCTCTACTTTTCTCAACACTTCAAATAAAATTAAGCTCTCCTAGTAATATTCCATTTCTCTTAATTTGTCATTTTTTGGATGTTTGAGAAATGCCTTGCATAGAATCAAGAACTTACCAGCAGAACAGAGATCTGCTCTGACCTACAGGAAGAAATTTCTAGCATATTAGAGGGGAAAAATTATTGCCAATGTTAACCATGACCAACATTAACACAGACAGCATACAAGAAAACTCACAAGACACAAACATTGCTTGGACTTGATCACCATCACTGTCCCATAATTTTCTTCTTTTTACTAGTTAGGAAGTTTTGGCTTCCCCAGGGATCTAAAAGCAGGTGACTGCCCATCACTCAAGCAGGTCATAGCAAGAAAGCATCTGAAAAATTCCTAGACCTTCTGTTTTAATTTTCTCAATATAGGTCTGGCACAAGAAATCTGACGTAGTCAAGGAACAGCCCAACTTGACAACAGCGTTCCCTTGCTCATAGCAATCTGCACATCACCAAAACTGCTCATAGCAACACAACTGCAATGTTCTTCTTATTTTAGTAATCTCCATGTAAAGCACAGGCTTATGTGTCTCTTGTAGCTATGCTCTCAAACAGACTCTAGAATTATGAAAGCCAAGATTGCTTCTAATATCAGCCACCTTCACATTTTAGGAATGCCAAACATTCACAGGCTCTCAGCATGGAGCATATGCTCCAGCTCATCAGCCCAGAGATTTTGATGGCAATAGTCACAATAATTTCACAGTTACAGAAAATAAATCTTTCCACACTCTACCATTTTCCAAGTTACTATACAAATTTCACCACTAATTTCTAACTGTGACTTGCTCAGAGAATGTCTCCTGTAAAATGGGATCTAACTGGTGGTATGCTACATTCCTGTCACTGAAATTTCCTGCTCTAAGCCCCAGCCTAGCCAGAAATGGCCTAGCCCCAGATTTCACTTAGAGAAAAGGTTTGACACCAGTTGCTGCCAAACTTGTCTCCATATCTGCAGTGATCACAGCCAGTATACTTCCCAGCTACATGACAGCCCCTTAGGAGATGCTCTCACTGTGCCACCAGGTACCCAGTAATCCTGGATGCAAACAATCACAACAGGCAAACAGCCCTCACTCTCGGAGCAAACTACAACTCCTGGCATGGAAAGGAAAACCTTGGAGGATGTTTGGCAGTTCTAGTAATGGAAAAACTCACTGAACAGGAACTTGTCCTTTCTCTTGCTCTATCTAGTCTCCATCTTCCTTCACCCAACTGAAACCCAAGAGCACCACAGTCACTTTTCCATTTGTAAGTCAGTCCCATATATGTGTTTGTGGGAGGAACATGTGGAATGTGTCTCTAGACAAAAGCACCTGTGCTGATGCCTGCAGAAGGGTCAGTCACAGAAAATACTTTTCCTAAAAAGCAGAGATCAGCCACTGGCAATTTAAAGGAGGAAGATTCTAGTACTCAAATTGCAAAGTCATAGCCACATCACCTGCAGGACCAACCTGAAAGCCATTTATCAAGCCAAGATCTGAAGCCATTTAGCAGCATCCTTGGAGAAACACTACCTGTAGGCTACCTCAGCACTGAACTGCCAGGGCAATGACCATTCAACTCCTCACGTCCTTCATGCTTCAGGGGTAACCTTCCTGATCTGTCCTTTCCTGCTCTATAGCAGTTATTGAGGCAGCCAGGCCAGTGCTGCAGGGACTTGCAGCAGCAGCAGTTACTTCTCTCTCTGGTGTGTTTTGCAAAGTGCTGTTTTACTGCCACCACTCACACAGCAGTTGACAATGAAGGTAGAACAGGTGAGCAGACCTGTGCCCAGAACCTCTGACCAGGGTTAATAGCGTGGTAGGACCTGCCTTGCAGCACTCATCCACACTCTCCAGTTGTCAAGGGAAGTAAACAAAGTCAGTAAACTTCATCTTGAGTCACTCAGGTGTAATAATTTCAAACGTCACTAAAGGACTGTTACAAAATAAGCAGAGTTATCTGTAAAGACACCCATGCAGATATAAATGTAAGTTACTGAGTTAAACACATTAGGAATTTAACTTATCTTTGTGTACTCTGCAACGTGATCTACCATTACTGAAACCTGTCTGCTGGAGTTCTGTTTTCTTCCTTCTCAACTTCAGCGACCAAAGGCAGCTCAGACTTTTTGGTCACAGGGAATATAAACAGTCAGAGGTCACATTTCCTTACTAATGGTTCTAACATCAGTGTTAGCTGGACCACACTTCAGGCACTTAACAAATAACAGCTTTTGCCATGTTTTCCACGCTCAACTAGAAAAATAGGAATAAAAAGACCACACACAAACTGCACAGCTATATACACACCCTAAACACAGAATGCAGAGCTAAAAATGTCACCACAAAGTCACCATTTCTGTATGAATCACTGCAAAATTCAGTCACTCATTGGGATTTTTTTATTGACTATACAGTGCTAAGGCCATTACAAAATCCTCTCACAAACAGGAGCCTTACCAGCATCCTCAGGACTCCAGCAGCCCCACTAGGACTTTACCCACTTTCCCAAACAAAGGAGACCTCCGCTGTTCAAATTACTCCCTTAGGGACACACTGCACAACCCCTCTGACTTAATTTTACTTCTTCAATAATACCACTGCAAACACACTGAATGCTAATAATAAATAAATTATTCAAATATTCAGTCTCTACGGAAGCACCATGTGAATCATCTTCCTGAAAAGAAACTCCTGAAGAGATTGTCAGGTATCCTTCATGTGCGAGGAGAGGGGGATGGGGATAGGGGAAGAAAGAAGCTGATTTAAATAATTATGTCATGTGAATGAGAAGTGATTTCTTTTAACAAGGGGAGATAGCAGCTTTGCTGTTAATTCAGTAAGTTGACCCAAACCAAGTTACCAGCAAACGGAGCATGACAGTCACCATTGTTTCAAAGACAGTGGAATAGCAGCTCAGAGAAGCAAAAGCTGAAGAGAAAACATGAAGTCAAAATGTTTAATGTTCTGCTGATGAAAGTAACTACATTGGAACTAGACACTCAACCCCCCAGATCTCTACACAAAACAGTCATTTTCCAAGTATATCTCTCAGACTAAAGAGTTCAACTGGGGGGAAATAAAAACAAACCAAAACCCAAAATGCACTTCCCTGCAAAAGCTATTGGACAGCTCCATTGCTTTTTACAGTTATGTTCCCCCTGTTTAAAGTTCTTCCATTAGTGGAGCTTTGGAATATGATGCAGAGTCAATATTGTGCAGACTGACAGCTCTGGGCAGTGAAAACCACCACTATTATCCTCATCTCACAGAGCACAAAATCAAGGAATTATAACCCAAAGCAAGAAAATGTATTTAGGTTCTTGGGAACATGAGATGCCCAAACATGCATGAAGAAATTAATATTTAGTTGGATTTGGGCCTTAGAGTCTTGCCCAAGACTGTGTTATAGATCACAGCACCTAAATCTACCAATCCTAAGGCTGGATTATCATGCATTGCTTTTGGCCTTTTTCTTATGGTCACCATGACATTTAACTATTATATAATATTAAATTATCTGTAATACATAGGTTACCTTTCCAAGTTCTTTTTGTTTGCACCTCTAGGCAGTAGAAGAAATGACAGCATTTCTCTCCAAGGTTGGTTTTCTTTTGAGGTGTGACATGCAATTCTGAAGGTTAAATGCATGTGAGACTGGCTGATGTTTCTTGTCTTTCAGCTCTCCCCTGCTTCTCCTTCTCTTCAGCCCTGTTACCAGAAGGTACAGACACCTTGTGTTCCAGGATGGGCTGTACCTCTCCCCTACATGCCCAGGACTTGCACCAGTACTGCTTGCCCAGTGGAAAGAGCAGATGAACTGAACTCCCACCAGGAGAAAGAAGCCCACTGTGCTTGCAGGGGCTCCTGGGTATTTGTTGGTGGTGTTGACAAAAATATTCAAAATTTTCACAGACAGAAAATGCATCTGACTGATGCATGCAGGCATCTGCTCTTAGTGAATTTGTTGTCAAGTTCCCTCCTGAAAGTAAAAAAAACAACTCCTCCCAGCTTCTCCAGAGTAAAGGCTGAGCAGCCGGTGTAGGCAATGTTTGTCCAAAGAAACTGGGCCCTGCTACTGTTACATTCTTATCCTAATGCCACTATTAACATAAAAACATAGGCTGGATACCTTCATTTATCAGAGTGAAAGTTTCTAATTTAGCCTTTTCAAGGGAAATAAGCAACAACTGCCCCCTTTCTGCCTGCCCTCTCATTTCTTACAAATACTTAATGGGAAGGAGATTAAATGGCTTGTTGGGACATTTCAAGGATTTTCAAGCTTATTAGAGAAGAAAAAGACCTCTGTACAATTGCATGCATATGTTCAAAATAAACTGGTTTTTCATCTTTTTATGTAGGATGTCTTACTTCTGGTCTGTCCACAGTTCATACAAAATAAACTTTCTTATTAGGAACGCAATTTTTTAGCTCAAATAACTCACCATTCTCAATTAAGAATAAAGTGATCCATGTGCTTTGGCACCTTCCTTAAAGTCTCACATTATGGCCAGGTGTCAGATGTCAGCACACTAAAACGTGAAAGCCGCCAACCTGGACTGAGGGCATTAAGGGTCAATGGAGTAGCAGTGCCCAGAGTTTCCATTTCTACTCTGCAACAAACTGTGGAGTCTCCATCTCACACTGGTTTTGGTGACACCTGACCCTGTGAAACCAGTGTCTTCCCACTCTTTCCTGTCAGTTTCTCACAGGTGGTGCCAGCTACAGCCATGGCAGCTGGACCAAGGCAGATCGCTCACAGGCCACTGCAAGTATCAGAGAATAAAGTGTCTGTCTTACACAGTCCTTTCCCAGAGGAGAAGGGGACACGTCATCCCCATCTCAGCATTCTATCCCTTGGTCTTTTCTGGAGCGTGAGGATGCCTATTCCCTGCAGCTACTGTAGAGAAAGAACTAAGCAGCCTGTGAAATCTGGAGAGGGCAATATGTCCTTTCTCAGGCTCCCTCAACCAAGAGGGCCAGAGGCCACATGCAACTCCTCACTCCTCCCTTTCTGCATTTTCGAGGGGAAGAATTTTTCCAATCTTTCTTTCCATCCTCATTAAAAGAGAATCATGGCTTCCAAGGAAAGCCATGCTGCCTGAATTCAGTTCACTGACTGTTGTAATCCAGTTTGCAGGTGTGAATCCAAGTCTGCAGGATCTCTGAGGAAAGAGTTCATATCTTGGATGTAACATCCACAGGCAGCAAAATTAAATTGTGCTGACTGTCAGAAGAGAAAGTGGGTTAGGGTTAGGAGGAGCTTGCTCACACAAGAAAGCAGACAGCAAGGCAAGGATCGCCGCTCTACTTCCAGTAGGTCAGGCACAACTGGAAGGTGGACCCTCAAGTCTCAGTGAGGAGGCCTGTCTCCATTTATTTTTCAACAACAATCGGGACTGGATGACCCAGGCTCACTTTCCTTCCCGAGACAATGAAGACAACTCAAGACAGAACAAATTTAATATGAAAAGACATCTTAATATGCTGCATTTAATTTATTAAAGTGTGAGGGCAAATAAGATAAAAAAAGGGTAGTAACTTGTTATTTTGGGGTATTTTACCCTCAAAAGGGATTTCTTAATCTTAAAGAAATTAAACCAAACCCCTCCACAGTCCAGTTACATCTTACAGGTGGCACTCAGCTACTGGAATTTACATGACTGCTGCTAAAAGGTAATTTTAAGATGGATTTTTAGTATACTCAAGAGGAAAGTCAGATATATTGACAGCAAAATAGTTTTATTACTACCACTGATCTGTGAGCAACTGCATGCTCAAGTCTGTTGCATGAGCTTAACATTCAAGATCAGAGCAGAGGCAATGAAACTGCCCTTTTCAGAACACCATATATTAGTTTTAAATCTTGAAGTTAATGTAACTATGGCCCAACCTATTTCCATCAGTATAAGTTCCTGAAGAGTTTAGAATATGTCTAAATATTTTCCACCATAAGGACTTTTTTCTGACATATATTTTATTATATAAAAATGTGTTATAATAGATCAGAACAGAAAAAACAGCCAGAATAAAGGCTCTCCATACAGCAGATTAAAAAAAAAATTAAGCCATGATTTGAAACAAACACACAGTATGTACAGTGTGCACAGTAACAAGCTACAAAAAACCAACAGGAAAAGGAAAGCATCAAGAGCACACACCTGTTTTATATGGAAATCCTGAAGGCTAGAACACAGCAATTTCCATGGACACACAGGTAAGTTTTGAAAGAAGACATCAGTCTGGTAAGACTGAAGGTCCTACCTAAATTAAGCTCTGTATGGGGCTTCTCAACAAGACCAAACAGCACAAGGATATAGGGAGCAACCATCACCTAACAGAAAGAGTTCAAGACTTCAAAAAGCACCTGGGCAGGTGACTTACTCAATACAGAGTAACTGGTTAGAGAGTTAATGCTAAGAAAAATAGTACCACAACCCTCACAAAAAAAACCTAAAGCAGCCATCTCGTATCTAACAAAATCATAGTCAAAAAGAGAATGGCATATATATATATATATTTCAAAATTCTTCAAAAAATACAAAGACAGTCAGAAAGTAATGGAGAATTAATCCTGCTCATGTCAAAATCATTAAGGACAGAGAATAGCTAAAATGAATTTTAGCCTCCCTTTCTCTTCCTTTGCTATTTTGAGGTACATAGATAACTGTTTTCTCAGTCACTTTCTCAGAAGAGATATGTTAAAGCCTTTACAATGATTAGGATTATTTTGCCAAATAGTTCTGATATAAATGAATGGAAACCAGAAGCACCTACAAGTCTTTTTGGCTAAAAAAAGCACTACTCACATTGTGCAATTTTTTCTCTTCATTACTCAGACCAGAAAAAGGACATTTTTCTTAACAACTCAGAAGAAATGAGGTGTGACAAGTGCACGTGAATATCACATTTACTAAAATTACAGAATTATTCTGTATTATTGTCTAGAACACAGTGAACATTCTTTTCAAACAGTAAAACAATTATGAAGTAAAAATAGTTTTAAATACCTTTGTTACATCAACTTTTGCCAATCAAAAGGCAGTACTATAACTTGAAACCAATAATTGAGTCATTTTTTCATTCTCCTGTTTGCATTAAGCTGAATATACTCACTGGAAAAAGACTTCAGATGGTCATGTAACAAAGGTACTGACAAACATCCACACCTCATCTCACACCTCCCAGCACTGCCACCATTCCTCTACATGGGTCTTCTGGAAAAAGGTGCTCAGAAGCAGCAAAGTGGTGGATGCACCATTTCCATGCAACCTGCTACAGCCTATCTACTAAAGAGCCTATTGTAGGGAAAAACGAAAAGACAGAAAGGAAGGCTTTGCTGATTTATCTTCTTGCTTTAATATTATACCCAGGAAGTGTTAAAAGATGACTTTAATGAGGTTTTTCTTCATACTCTCTCATCCTTCCAACCTCAGTTGTATCATGTATATTACAGTCCAAATTGGCTGCATTTTCCACTTGAAATGGCAATGCAGAATGCCAACTCAGTTAAAGGTCTGTTAGGTTTTGTTAGGTGCTTGAAAAGGCAGTCATCTCTTTTCTCTATTTCTTTAATATGTTGAAAAGTTTTGGGCTTTTAGATTTTCCACCCCAATTTTGAAGGCAGAAGAGGGCAGCGGAGAAGAGGGTAGAGAATAGTGTATTCTTCCTTAATGTGAGAAGGCTTTAAGCAACAACTCAGGTAGGGAGGACTACAAAAACAACTGTTACTTATACCTGGTATCTTGCATCTTAAGAAAAGGTAAACCATTTCCACCACACAGACTTGAGAGAGCAAGTCTACATTTTATGAACTCAGATTACAAAGACTATAGTGCAGATACCCATTTAAAATTAGTATTGTTGAAAGAGTGAAACAAATCAAGGCATTTCACAATAGTTCTTTCTTCTCACAAAAAAAAAAAATTAAATCTAGTTCTTCTCCTTAGGAATGACTGTAAAGGTGGCAGATCTATCTGATCAAGACTAAAGACAAAAGCTGCTAAACTCTACAATTTACACCATCTCCTAGTGTTAAATTATCTGAATGCTTTAATGTGTACTTCAAATTCATTTGAACAAATCTCAGCATAGATACTAAACAGAATTATGCAAATTCTCAGATATGTGCAAGGAATTCACTTGAAAAATATTCTCAGGTAAGCCTCAGATGCCAGATTACTTTGGTGTGTAGAAGGTAATACTGCCTGACAAAGAATTATTTGCTTGTGTGTCTCATCATGGGTAAAGCTCCATCCTAGGTGATTTGTATAAACGCTCTTGAGAACATTATACAGCATTTTCTGTCAGAAGGAAGACGAGAAAAGTCTTGGCACCAGGAGAATGAACACAAAACTGAGTCAATTCATTGATAAATCCTGCAAAGACCATAAAATGATCCTCAGTGGTCTAAGTTACTTTGCACCATAGAGAAACACTCGCAGTCTGAGGACACAGCCTTCTGTGTTCCTAAGACACCTCCATTAAGAGTGATGTATTCAATGGCAGAAATATAAACAGACAGCACTGAAAAACTGCCTTAAGAAGTCTGGTAAGACAGACTAAAAATTTTCAGCTATCAAAACTGCAGTCATATAGCTTCTGTTTATATTGTCCATACAATGGAAATTAGGTATTTAACACTATTCAATGAATATATGCACTATTAAACATGGTAGCATTCTTGAGACAAACACTCTGTCACTGTTTTCCCCACCACATCATGGCTACCTACCTTCTGGTACCTTTTGCTATCAGCACAATTAAGAAGTAAAGAAAAGGATCTCTCTCAAAGAACAACCTTGTTTCATCCACAGCGCTAAAAGCGGTGTTCCTGGAACATTTCCTTCTGGGCACTCTTTATCCACACAAAGGGAAAAAACCAAAAAGCCACCCTTCACCATATATTACAGCAAGCAATTTAATGATCTGAGGAAAGAAAAAAAGCAGCAACTTTCACAGACTACACTCACTGTACGTGGTAAATCGTCATTTTCAAGGCACCAGATGCGCAATAAAGCAGACAGGGTAAAGGAAACAAAAAAACATTTGGTTATTTCTTGCCCGGTGAGTATCAAAAAAGCTGTGCAATTTGCAGAAGTTATTTCTCAAGTAGAACAGTTACTCCAAGATGTAGTATCTATCACCTACCTTGTAGAAGGGCTCCATTTCTCTTGAAAAAGGTGCTTCCTGGCCAAATGGGTGGACCTGATGTGCTAAAGGGAATAAGAAACAAATGTAAAGAAAATCATATTTGCATTATAAGTTGCAATTATAAGTTACTATTTGCATGAATTCTGTTTTATTCTTAAAGCTAATGTAACATCGTGACACTTTTGCCTTCAAGCAAGAGTCTAAAATTTCATGTTAAAAACAGGTTAATTTGATTCAAGACTGACATTCTCTTTGCAAGGCAAAACCTTCTCAGCAGTGCACACACCCACACTTCTCTTGGAGGAAGACAGAAAAAACCAGTTTGGAATAAATAATAAAGAACCTCAAATCAATGTCAAAATTATTTACTGAATTCTCAGTACAGCAAAATATAAGCCCTTTCCCAAAGACACCTACTAAAAACTCAAATGTTTTATTTCATTCCCTCAGCCATGACAACATGCTGCCCCAGCTAATGTGCCTGCCCCGGACAGCCCTGGCCAGACACCAGGCAGTTCCTGTGCCTCAGCCACTGAACCCCCTCGCACGCAGAGCTCCCCTGGCCACACCAGCAAACACAGCTCAACGCAGCACCCGCCAGCACCAGCACTGACAAATCTCAGCCTTCACGTGGTGACCACGGCGGCTCCTGCAAGGAGCCTGGCAGGTGTCACTGCCCTCCCCAACCCAGGCCCTGCCCTGAACTCACACAGGGCCAGGTCCCTCTGCTGCTTTGCCTCCTGCTCACGCAGAGGCTGCCTGAAGGTTATGGCCTCTTGGAGGTCTCTCCTACGACAAGTGCAGCTGAAGGCAACAATATTTCAAGTACAGGAGAGGGAAGAGGAGGAAACTTGGAGCAGCCCCACAGTGCTGTAGGCAACAGATTGTGGAGCATCTGCTCCAACAACCTGCGCTGCTGGTGAGCTGGAGAAGAGGGGAGGCTGTGAGGAAGTGTCCCTGCAGCAGTTGCCCACCACCACCTCTCCCGGTGAGAGGACCAAGGTGAGGTGACCCTGCTCCTGCCCTGGCTGCAGGAGGGGGCAGGGCCAAGTTGTTATTCTACACCCCCTGCATCATCGCTGCGAGCACAGTCTGGGAGGAAAAGCCAGGCACCCCACTGGAAGTACACCATTCTGCCTCCACAGTGGGAATGTGATGGGATCAGCCTCTGAGCACCCGGTCCCTACCACCACCATTGGTCACACTCCTATTTTCCCTGGAACACAGTTACGAGATACGGTGATGAAAAAAAGTGGTGAGAATGTGAATCCACAGTAGTGCTGAACCCACAGTGCTGGTGTGGAGGCTGCTGAGGGGAAGGGAGCAGTGAGGGAGTGACCCCAACCCAGCTGAGCCCATTGAGACAAGGCAAAGGAGCCCAGCCAAACCAAGCCTAAAGGACCGCAGCTCACTGGCTGGAAAGTGGCAGCAACCCTGGGACTTGCCTCCAGCACATCAGAGTGGTAGAAACAGTGGCACAGGCACCTGCAAGGAACTGAACCCAGTGGAGCGGCAGCACAACCCGACCTGGATGACCTAGCTTTTGGGAGGTTTGCTTGTCATTATCTTTTTGGGCTGGGTGGCAGAAAACGCTATCCACGGGAGCCCCCTCACCATCTTGTCTTTGTTCTCAACTACCACAGAAACAATCATCACATTGCCTTTGTCTGGGGAAGCCAAATGGATACAACCTACAGGGAGCATTCACCATCTTGTTTTTGTTTCCAGTAGTGAATACCTTTATTGTGGACAAAATACCTTGTCTCATTGTATACTTCTGGTATTAATATTGTTGTTGCTATTGTGAATTTCTTATTCTATTGCTTTTTGCTTTCAGTAAATTGTTATCTCAACCCATAGTCTCTGCTCTTGTCCCTCCCTTACCGGAAGGGGTTAAGGGAGGGGAGTGGATTATTTGGAGTCTAATTTGCTGCTGGTGTTACAAACCACCACTCTATTTTCCTAACAGTGCTGCTGACTGCAGTCCAGGTGCACTCCTCCTTCCCCTGTGGCACAGCTCATCCTCTCCATGGCTGTCTGCAGGTTGTGCTGCCCAGAGCACGAATGTCACCACCACTCCCACTCCTGCCATGTGGGCAATCCTTGACAGGAGACACTACCTGAAGGAGTTTGCTGATGGCATCCGAGGGCTCAGGCACAGAGAGAGAGTATTTGAAAATCACAGTACCTGGGGGAAATATCTATTTGTTGCAGCATTGTCAAGGCAGGTGGAAGAGACAGGCTGCCACAGAGTCTTTCCTGTGGTCAGGAAACAAGTTTCAAAATCCGCTACAGCTTGAAGACAATCATAGGTGTTCTAACATGCTAAGCTTTTACTGAAATTAGCATCATGAAACTACGCTACCAATATATAAATAACTGCCCTATGTCCAAATTCGGGCACAATTTACAAGTAAGGGACTATATATCCTTTGATAAGATTGCTGTAAGGCACTCTGCCTTTTTAAGGAGGGAATCCTTCCTCTATGGATGCAAAGTATGAATCAAGCCCCACAATCCATTTCTACTCCAAGTTACTTTTGTCTCCTCTTGAGTTAGTGACTGCTACACAAAATGCAATGAAATGAACAGGTGCTGTCTATTACACTGACAGCATTAGCAAAGTTCTGATAAAATGCCATATAGAAAAAAACCCATTGCTTTCACCATTATTCTGCAGATAGTCTTGTGCTAATATATAAAAAATGCACCATGTTAAAACAAGGACTGTACATAGATAGAAAGCAATTACATGAGTAATAAAAACCTTCAATACTCCTGAACAAAAAGGGGAATTGAGAGAGAGAGAGAGAGAGAGAGAGAGAGAGAGAGAGAGAGAGAGAGAGAGAAAGAGAGGAAACAAAATGACCAATAAGAAGTTAAGTAGGTCTACATTCTAAGTGCTGGAGAGCATGGGGCACACACTTGTCTGAACACATGCTCACTTCATAGTGCTTAATGCAACCAATTGTTTGCACCTTATAGTAAGCACCTGCTCTTCAGTGTAGCTCCTCAACTCATAGGAAGGTCAAGAGCTGTTGAGGGCATTCACACTCCTGTAGGATTCACTCCTGTAACATTTGTTACAGTGCATCAGAGTCCCACATCATCTCTGGAACGGGACCCATCAGGCTACAAATGGCAAGCCATAGCATAGTCTCGATACTGTAGAGATTTGCCAATCAGAAATCACAGTATGGCAACTATATGCCTTTCAAAAGATCAAGAGAAAAACAAAAAGTGAAATTCTGAAATGACACCGCAGAAGAAATTCACTCTCAGGTGGTCGTAAGTGGGTGGAAGAGGGTTAAAGAAAGGAGTGGGAAAAGCATATATATTTGAATAGACAAAATGTCTGCACTAGAAAAACAAAGCCATAGTGATTTATCTTATTTTCCAGTTTGAAAAAAGGCCCAGGGCTCTCATAAAAATCTCCATCTGATTCAGCACAAACCCACATGAACTGAGAAAATTAACTCTGTCTTCCCAGGGAAGGAAGATAAAGAATTAAAGCACGTAAATAATGTACTGCAGCGACTGTCAAGCCTTTCAAAACAACAAACTTCCATGTTTGGAGGGCTTTGCTGAAGTTTAGCTATGTCTGATCTGTGTTGGATACATTTTTTTTCTGTTCCCAAACTTTTGTATGTGAAGTCTCAGAGGGTATTAATTATTAAAACATATTTCAAGTTGACAAATGACAGAGTTGAACTATCTCTTACTTTAAAGTGTTCAAAAGCTGCTTCCTCTCTGTTCCAGATTAAGAAACCATTTGAAGAAGTTCATTCTTCTAAAGCCCATCAGTAAAAACGCAAAACATTTGGTCCATCCCAAGCATTTTTTTCAAACACATTGTTTCTTTAGTGTAGCCTGTAAGCTACAACAGAAGAGTGGCTGGTTCTCCTACAGAAATAGCAGCATATTCTGCATTTAAGCAAAATCAAAATGCAAAATCTGGGTTTATGATTTTCTTTTGCAATCAATACCTGATATAAAATTAATATTTATGCCATTAGCATTATTGATTTTAGCATTATTGGAGTTTTTCCCCAAATTTACCAACTAAATACACTGATTAAAGTAATACGTCTCGGAAGCAAAGCTTGAACTCTTATCTCACTGTGGAGAAACTTGGGGCCTAACACATTTTTGCTTTGCACATGTTTGGACTGGCCTAACTCTGGAAAGCAGATGAGCACAGGGCATTGTGGGGGTGGGTGGAAGATGGACCTTGATCAACCATAGAAAGTTGAGATTTCAAGCACCTTGAAAGAACAATTCGTATAGTTTATGAGTTATACAACATGTGAAACATCATCAATTAGCTACTCAAGGACCATTTGTTTGATTTTCAGAAAATACTATTGTTTGAAGCATACCCTCAGCCAACAGGATATCCAGGCTGCAACAGTATGTGTAGCAAATGCATAAAACAGGATAAGGGGGTACAAGTTCAGATACGTCCAGTGCACAATCCAACTCTCTCCAAAGCACAGTCATTGGCACTGTGGCATCTGTGCACCACCACAGCGAGCAAATGAAATATCCACAGCCTGCTGAACCTGTATCTGAGAGAACTGATGGGGAACACTGTTTAACCCCTGAGGAACTGGGAGCCATCTCTGATCAAAGTCCACCTTTCCCATGGATGTGCTAGCAATTTTTAATGGCAAGTGGGACTTGATTTTCACTCAAGGCAAGCAATGAACTGTTCTTTCTCTGAAGACACAACCAGCAGGAAACTTTGACATGCCACTGGGCCCCAGACATGGGAAGCTTCTTGACTGCAGGGATTTTTCTGAGGAAAGGCTTTTCCATAGGAAAATGCTACTTTGCTGAAATCTAAAACATTCTACAGGAATGTGTTGATTTGAACACTGTTGCTGCCAGAAACCAGGCCAATATGAAGGCTGTCCAGCCAGTGAGGGTTCATGGCAGCTGGCCAGCCCAAGCAGGAGCTCCCAGCGCATACAGAAGCAATAATGTGTGTGAGCCTCCCTGAGTAATTATTTCTATCAAAATGTATGGCATTTATAAAAATGTTCAAAAGGTGCATAGGCTTCAAGAAACTTTAAAAAAGAAACATAAAACTTTTGTCTTCGGGAATTCACATTAGAGCAAGGAGACTGCAGTCTTAAAGCCAAGCACTAAAAAAAGCCAGAGTATGAATTCTCCTGCACAGTTGCAGTATTTCACAACTATGCCAAAAGCTCTCACAGGCCTCTTTGTCAGAGAGGCTTGATTAATAGATTTTAAAAACCCAAACAACTAAAAATTCAAACCAAATTCAATTGTGTGGGACTACATGCCACAATTAAGGGATTATGAAAACAGAGAAGCCAGGCAATAAATACAGGCCATTGACTATGTTACCAAATATGTCCACAGAGTGACGGTAAAGCACGAAGACACAGAAAGAGGGGAAAGCAAACACAGAAGCCAACAGCAGCCCCTGAACACACATTTCAAAGGCCTCTGAAGCTGAGACTTATTAGCCCAATGAAGGACACCTCAGTGGAGAGGAAGGGAAACTGCTTCACACACACACCCCTTAGCCCAGCACGGTCAAGACGAGACAGAATCAGCTGCTGGGGCATGGCTGGTGCCAAAGTACATCCTGGCTCTCAGGAAAGTCTGGACTACAGGGCAGGACAGCTTGGTAAAGGACAGAAATATGAACAGTGCCAGCTGTAAGCTAACAAGCTGTTGCACACAAAATACCCTACACAGTAAGCAAACAGCTGCTAGACCACAAACAGGCAGCAAGGAAACAGAGGGTGTCCTCTCCAGTCCTTACCAGTGGTAAAAATTATGGAAACAATAAAAGATGACTGACTGAAGTGTCTCTATGTCCAGCTCGACCCAATACACTGTAACCACCCCCCTTTGCCCTGGGGGCAATACCAGCTATCAGGACAGCTATATAATTGAAAATTCCTGGCAACAGAAGCTATCACTGGCAGGTGAAGGGAAAGAAGGCATTGCTGTACCCATCCTGTAAGTATTCCACTACCAACCATCCACAGTGCAAAATGCTTCTCTGTCAAGTCTCACCGACACCTCTGACAAAGAGTGAACTGAAGGCAATGTCAAGGACACCAAACCTAGAAGCAACAAACTATTTTGTCAAAGAGCAACTAATGAAGCATCTTGCAGGCAGAGAAACTTTCAAAAGTTTCTGAGAAGCAACTAAATCACAGTCTTATGTTCAAGTTGCTGATAACAATAGTTGCATATGCCTTATCTGGATGGAGCCCATTAAACTCTGTACCTAGAGGCAGCCGGGAATGATGCTCTTGACAAGCACATTCACCTCCTGATGCCAGCACGGTGCAGACTGCTACTATAAGGTACAAAAATGGTTTTCCAACTAAGCTGGAAGACTTAGTTTTTTACCATTACTTGAAAAGTGAATTTAGGACAGTGCTGTAACAGAAAAAAACCTAAAGTATGTTTTTGTGGGAATACAGCATTCCTTGATGCTGGAAAATGAATAGTACTTCCTTACAGCAATCACCCTGTGCAAGGCATGGGAAAAGTTCCCAACTACAGCAGTGAGCAGCCTTCTTGGCTCCTGCACTGACCAAACGTGGTCTGCAGAGTGGCTGCTGAATGGCACAGGAGGAGGTCACCTGGTCCAAACCACACCGCCATGAGCTCATAGAGTGAACACAAGACAGACAGCAGCTCCTTCTGATTGAGGACTCTTCTAACACTTGTCAGCTCTTGACTGCTTGCACCGGAGAGCTCACATCCTTCCACTGTTGTATCACCCTCCTTTTCTACACTCCATTTTAATGCCATTACTGCATGTGGGTGAACAACACTACTGCACTGCAAAGAGGGTCTAATTCTCTCTGTCTGGGTATATAACCATAGTTGTTTTAATGAATTGATCACTGTCATTATACATTTTGAGCAATACAGAAAATTTATATACTGCTGCACCTGTAATACTTGTGTATTGCTAATAAGGAAAAGAAAAAGTCTAATCCTTGCCAGCAGCTTGCTGGCAGTTAATATCACAATTAGCAATCACCCAGCAAAGAAACAAGCAAGCCTCCTCTCCAAGCAAAGCAAAAAAACCTCTACTAACCTGGGCCAATGACAATACATAAAAAAAAAATCTCGAAGGCTGGTGTGAAGGTATTTCCTGACTTCAATGAAAACTGATTACTTTAGAGATTTTAAATATATAAACCCATTACTCCATCTTCTCCAATTTTCCATAACTGACAAAACATTATTGTTAAAGAGATCTATGAATTCACAATACAGGTTTTTAATTTATGACTGCTAATCTAATATTCTGGCAATGCTTCTCTTTTCTCTGCAATTCCCTCTTTTATTGTCTCTCGCTCTCTCTCACTTACTGCAACATGTGAGATCAAGACTTTAAGCTCCTAGATGGAATCTTTCCTGGTTTCTCTAGGGTGTCTAACACATTTTCAAGTGAACAATAAAATTTTGATCCCTCTAAACAAGTTTTCTATATGACACAACTGCCAGAGGGATTATATCTAAATTTCATTAAAGACTAAAGAAAAGTTGCTCATGAAAGCCACTCACAAACAAAATGCGTGAAAATAAAATTTTATGCTTTTTGAAGGATGAAGTGAAAAGTTGGCCAAACCTTTACGTTTTCCCAACAGCCAAAGCCATTCTCCTGCCACAGTCTTCACTTAAAATAAGTAATTAAGCAAGAACACGGCTGGGGGGTTAGGGGGAATAAAAAAAAAGTTAAAAAAAAATTTCTCCAATTTCCAGAATCAGGGATAAAAATGGTAATTCTTAATTTCAAGAAAAACATGGTCATGTGTCCTTTGGAGCCCATCAATGACTCTGCTGTGGTGCTTAAAAGGCCCCTCTCACTGCTGGCGTGATATATGAAGCCTTCTTGTCCTCTCTGTGAGACTCTGTAGCCTTTGGCCAGAATGTTGGTTTTAGCTGAGAGCTAAATATTCTATATTTATGGACAACAACTAGGGTTTTTTTAAAGAAATGAAAAGATCATAATTTCTAGAGAGTTGTTGTTTCAAGAGAGATGGCTATTTGAGGTACACCAGCCTCATAGTGCAAAATGCAAATCTCTCATAAATCTGTGTTTAAATATTTTAAGATGTGTTTTGTGAACACAAGATAATTCTAGGCTGAATACTGAAATAGGAGAAAGTCCAGATATATTTGAAAATTCATAGTGAGGCAACTGTCCTATGTTACTTTTAATTAAAAAAGATTTTTCTCCATTGGGAATTGGGAGAGGTTGTCTATCAGCTTACAGTTCTAATTCTGCCTCTACCACTGATAATCACACAGTGACTCCAGGCAAGTAATTTCATCCTTTCTGAGTTTTACTTTTTTTCTTTTGTACTAAAAACAGGCTTACTGACACAGACTACATATCTCTGGAAGGAATAAAGAATCATTAAGTAACAACACAATAGGTGAGGGAATACTCTTTTGCAGTGCACGTAGTTAAGGAGGGACCAACACAGCTCACTTCTAGAGCATAACTGTTATTTGTTCCCACTTCCCTTATTCTGAAGTAAGGAAAAATACAAGGTTAGTTCACATGCTGAAGTGCTGTGTTTCTCCTTATTTCACAACTGCTATTAAATGGTTCCTAGACTATCTATCACTGGATGAATAACTAGTAGTCGTCAGGCAGGGCAAACTTCAGAGTTACCTAAACTGCTCCTGTGCTGCAGAGCGTGCCTGCGCCAGCTCAAGCAGGAACAACAAGTCAGTGCCCTGAAGCCCAGATGAATAGAATATTCCATTTACAGACAGCCACTGGCCTCTGAGACTACAGAGGACTGTGACCTCTTCTGGGCTACAGCAGCATCAAACGCTGACCTGGCCAACAAGAAGAAGTTTGATTCTCTTCTATTCTACAAAATCAGAAATGGAGCACTTCAGTTTTCTGCTTGCATTTGCTGCAAAACAAGTGATGGGAAAGAAGAGGTTCATTTCTGGTTTGGTAAAATGCACTGGAAGAAAAAAAATTCTTGAATTTCAGGTTCTGGAAAACAAATGAGTCTTAGAAATTGTCTGTATCTAAGGTCCACCTTCACTTTAAACTTAATGTAAAGAGTCTGCTCTGATAGTTAATGCTACAGGACAGATAAGCCTCTAGAGAACAGCCACACTGATCACCTGAGGAACTGAATTGCAGTGAAACTGCAAAGCTATTAACCAGGCACAACACTGTAATGTTCTTCTAAAAGAAGGATTCTCCCAAATCAAAATTGATTAATTTTTTTAAAAGCCCATGGTCACACAATTGACATCTGTTATTCTAGTCCTAAATTCTCCATTTATTATCTTGCAGAATTTCAAACAGCTTTGCTGATAGATCTGCCTGGATTTCAGAAATATTTCCTACATGAGGTTCCCACTCATATCTCCTTAATCATGGCCTGTCAGTCAGCTGGACTTGACAGTGACAATACGCACACCTCTGCTGGAACAGTTCCTCACCCATTCCTGAGAACACACCACTTGTTCATTTAAAGACACCAATGTACCTTGAACATGCACGAAGTTATAAATGTGTGCATATGCAAAAGGATGAATCTGATCTCAAATGAAACAGAAATAGATGAGAAAAAGAAAGTTTTTCCTTAAAGTGTCTTCTCCACCAACTGCTTCATGTTGCTTGCTGCAACTCTTAACTGGAATGGTGTGATTCCCCATTTCACCAAATTAAGTACTAAGGGAACTTAAAACTAAGGATGACCCACCGGCTGCTGCCAGTATAACTCCCCCTCCACCACCTGCTCAAAGCCAAGGCGCTTACCAGCTGCAATTTTCCATACTTGGTCTTTCTCATTAATCTTGAATGAATGTGGTTCAGATAATTCAGAACTAATCTGGCTTCTGGAATTACAGCAGCAGAGGACAAACGAATGTTTAACCTCTCCGCTGGAACATTTAACCTCTCCCAGATGCTAAGGGTATTTTTCCCTGGGAAGTTTAATGTGCTTATAGGATCTGCAACACTGCTGCAGAGGAGGGTGCAGAGATTTGTACTCACTGGGCCATACACCAAAGTCTTTGATGCACATGTCAGAAAGTTATGTAAAAGCAGAAAATACGATGATGATGACGATGACGATGATGATGACAACAACAGCATCAAAACAGAAGTCAAATATTCACATATTTGAAAAGCCCCAATTACGTATTTCATCATCGCAACTTTACCTCTTCATGCCTATCTACTACATGAGTCCTGCGTTCAGTGGTCATACCCTTATCCCCCAGAAGATCTGAGCCTGAGGACCATACTGCACAGCATGCAAGGTGCTCAAAAGATAGATGACAGATAGTTTGTGGATGTTATTACCAACACAAAAGTTTAATGCATAAATAATGTGTTATCCATAGAGACACATTTTTACAAATAAACTGCTAAGGCATAAAAAATTTAGTATTAAAATGTGTCAGTTTTCACTCATTCATATTCCCAAGATTAATCCTTTTGAAGAACTGAGAGCTGTATTTTAGGGATGGGGGAGAGACACACCAATACACACACAAGAAACACTACAGCATCCAACAATGGGCTGTTTCACCTCGGGGTCTGAGTCTACAGACACAACAAAAGAGACAAAAGAGAATATAGCATTTTTTGCATTCGGAAGCATTGCAGAGACACCACCTATATGAATTCTCCCACCCACAGAGCTATAGAGAAATCATTTCCATTCAGAGAAAGGAAAACACAGAGGCAACGAAGTACTTCCAAAACCACCCAGTAAACAGTGGCACGGCAGGACCAGCCCCTAGACACTCCTCTCAGCTCCAGGCCCCTGCTGGTAACCCACAACCTACACTGCTGTTCTTAGAGCTCCTCATCACTGACTGACATTAGCTGCACCTGCAATAGCTCAGCTTTTCTCCTAAAGGTATCCCAAATGTTTCAGGTTGGCTGCAGAGGAAATTTCAAGTTGAATTCTAATATGACCTCCACTTTATAATAAATTCAAAGCAAATGGCACAAGTTTGACCAAATTGTATCCTGTCAGCTCAATCCAGTCGGGAGAAGAGGAAAATTTTCCACTTATTCTTGAGAACTCTTCAACTCATCAAGGCCTCAAATCCAAGGGGCAAAGCAGAAGAGACCTCACAGATATTTACACTGCAGAAGTCCCTTCCCTCTCTACAGCCACTGCCAAAATGAAGAACCCCACTGAACAGTGGTTGGGAAGTGCGCATGATTTGGAATTCCCTGTCTCCAGAACAAGAGTGCTCCTAGTTAATTTTACAGGAGCAATAACCGTAGCACCTAACTTCCAGTATCTTCTACCTAAAATTTTCAAAGCAGAGTTATGAAATAAAGAATTTCATATGTTCTGCACACCTAACTGTAGACAAATACTCAGAGGACTTTTTCTGGACTCATTTTAGCTACTTTCATTTAACAGAAAAATAAACCTCCCACCTGTAATGGGAAATAAAATTCAGTGTGCATCTTTATCCCTAATCCTTACCTCTATGAACATCTGTTCAGCCTGCAGAATACTAACACTGTACTTAATAATACTCCAATAATTCTCTCAAGTTACAATATTATCTATATGAATGAAGGAACTCAGTGAGGAAAAGAAAAGCTGACCTTCACAGAATTTATGGAGAGAAGTCCATCTTCTACCTTTAGGCCAGTGATTTCTCATATGACTGATGAAGCTGTATTGCTAAAAAGGAGACTACTTTTCCCAAAATTGTCTTAAAACATTGTAATTTCAACAAATGTCAGCTTCCCCAGTAGAATCCATTATGTGGCCTGTTTCCCTCTGTTTGCTGCTTCTCCTCAGCTCTTTGTGTAGAAGTTGGATAGACTCAGTAAGACAAGGCTTTAACACTGCTCTTTACTCGGGGATTTGCAGTAGAAAGCAGAGGTGTAGCAATAAAGGATATATGAGGAAGGTAAGCTTTACAATTGCTATAGCAATGAGATACTTGTTTCTATATCTCTGCTTTATCCACGGCAATTCCATGTGGTGAAGGTTGAAAAAAATCACTATGAATGTAAAAAAAGTCACAAAAAGTCACAAATATCAGGGTTTCCTCTTTCTGCACAGTGTAGCAGCAGCTTGCTAGCAACCTTGTGCCAAAACACAAACCCATAGGGGGAGAGTCTAGGCCATCTACTCTTTCTTGACAAAGCCCAAGAAAGTTACAGAATAAACCCGAATATGGCAAATAAGCAATCCTCAGTGCCCCTCCCTGAACAGCTCTGGTTTAGCAGCCAGTGGAGGAGACCACAAGTTCTCTCCTCAACAAACTAAGATATTCTGGGAGGTCCATCTGCTGGTGGGCAACCCCAAAACCAGAGGTATTTCACTAATGAGGAGCACAATCTTTGCAGGCACCAAAAGGGCTACTAAGGATGGGCATGGTTACCTATGGGATACCGTGTAATTCTCCTTTCAGTTGAATCAGTATCTGCTATGCAGTTGCAAAGTATCCTTATTAATATTAACTAGCAAAAATATGTTCAAGAGTGTATATGCACTCTCTCTCTGTGTAATTAATCCCTGGAGTAAAGCTGTTCCTTGGATCACCTCAAGTACAGAAAATCAGTGAGCTAGATTACAGGAAACAATTACTTACAGTACACTGGCGTTTAGAAAGAGACAGTGACACCTTGACAACCCCAGACAGCATTTGAGCCCTCTAAAGCAGCAAATCACAGAAAGCATCAAACTATGCTTTTCAAACATCAGATGATGCAAGCTCGTTCATTCTAGTGAAATGATACTAATCAGTCATAAAATGGATGGGACACAATCTTTTAAACACTCGTAAGGCAATTAATTCATAAAGTATCTGTTTACTACAACCAATTAAGCAGAAATAGTTTCTTCACGTGTCAATATAAATTCTGACAAATCAGGGAAGGAAAAAATGGAACAAATTACTTTTCCAAACCACTCCAGTTAATTCTCACATTGGTGGTTTCATTGATAGTTAAGTCCTTTTTACAATGTCATGTACAGAACATCACTGAATTTTCCAGCCAACACACAAAGGGCTGACAGTAAATACGCATGAACTGGAAAACAGCAAGCTCAGCCATTTATAGGACTGAACCATCCAGAGAGCTGCTGCCTCTGCTAGATGTGGCCAATACACCTGCGGTTCTCAGTTCAACTGGAACATGCTCAACCAATAACTCCTTTTTAGGAATCCCTGCACCTAAATTTCAGATCACAGAGAAACATGACTCAAAGCAAAGCAGTCTTGGATGCCTTCAGCAGAAACTGCTGTCATCTCACTTCATACTTAACCCTTTTGAAACCATTCTTCTGTCCTGCTCCTCAGAGGACCTTTCACTCTGTTGTCATTACCAACCCCTGTTTATAAACCATCTCCTCCTCCACATTAGCTCCTCTGTTGAATCTATTTTTGGGTTTCATTATTGTCTTTATTCTATTTCAGAAATTTTATGGCTCATTTGTACAGCCCTTAGCATCTCAGCATGGGATAAACTAAACTCTTACTAAAGCTATTTACACAAACCCTATAGACAAGACAAGGGCCTGTGTTTCTTCATCAGCTCAGCTGATGGGTTTGTGTCTCAGTCTCTCTTTCCTTCTTTTCTTGGAGGGACTCTAGACTACATTGTGAAGGCTAGAAGGTAGCAAGTCAGATTCACCAGATTACGCGAGAGAAGTGTAATGGAATAAAACCAAAATAGACAAAAATTTAGCATTTAACAAGGACTTTGGATGGGTACTAAGATAATTGGTTCTTATAAGCAAGTCTAAAGATTACAACTCAGCTCAAAGAAAGGTATGCAGAATGCACTATTTTAATGGTTTTGTCTAGAGATAAAGGGTCCCTTCCCTTAAAAGAACAGTTGTTCTCTCTGTGTTCCCCATACAACCCAGTCTTGCCCATTATTCAGGCTACAGTGGCCTGAGTGACAAGATGATGCTTGCTAACCTCTCAGTGCCACTCTGGAAAATAGCTTTAAGCATTGAACTGAGAGGTCTTTTCAAACCTTAATGATTCTATTATTTGCCTATGAAAGCAGTTTTAACAAAGGCTTATGTGAAATCAAGAGCACGGCAGAACTCATTACACCTTCATTATGAGAAACTTCCTTAAACTTGTGGGCACCTCGAACTGAAAGCAAAGGTTTCAAGACTGCCTGTATAGGTGTTTCACACTGAGAAGCTCCACTGAAAAAGTAAAGAAAGAAAAAAGCTGGTAATACATAACAGCTGTGTGATCCCTACGTAATTACTGACTCTAAGCCACTCCAAGAGAAACAGCTTCCCTCTTGGGAACAGCAGAAAAAGTGTCACTATTTCACAGAGTCTTGCATGAAACGACTGCATCAAAAAAATTTCTTATTAAGTTCACAATGTCTGTAATTCTTTTTGGTAATTCCCCCTTTTGTAATTCTCCTTCTGAGAGAGAGAAAGAGGGAAGACTTCTCTTTCTGCTGTCTCCAAGCAAGCTCCAGCCTTCAGTCCCAGACCATTACGGTGTTATATGAGTGCATATTGTGGTCTCTTCAACAGGACAGCAAGGCTTAGTGCCTGCTTCCCACTCCAAGGAAGAGAACGATGTTCACCACTATGGCACTGATTGGAGACAGTGCTTTTAACTGAAGGAGGAACGGCCTGATCTGCATCTTTGAGCAGACCAACACACGAAAATGGGCACTGAAATTCATCTGTAGGATGGGTTGTGAAAGGGTAACTCCAGTGCCAGTTTCATAGTAACCACCGGGAAAAAAGTTTCCCCAAAGGAAAAGAGGGAGTTCAATCTGCCTCCTTTTCTTGGCTTCCTTTTTAAAGAATACAAATAAGCTTCCTGAAAAACAACAGGCCTTTTGATGAGGCAATAGCTTTCCTCCATGTTTTTGTTTGTTTGTTGGAAACACTTGGATTTCACAGGAAGCGGCAACAAATGCAACCGGGGATCAACTTAGTTAAAGAACCTTAAAAATCAACAGGACACACATCTCTTGCTTCAGCCACTAAACTGGATTGTCTCACTGGCTTGAGCAAAACTGCTGAATTATTTCCCTAACAAAAGAAAGGCGCTTTTAGGTCCTATAATCTCATTTCAAATCCTTTTACCCACTCCCTTCTCTTTTTGGCCTTGAAATTGCAATCCTCTTTCAGGACTAATCTCAGGACTAATTGGTGCCAGCACTCCAGTTTCTCTCGCTATTTTATCCCCTCCCTACCGCATTGTTCAGGTGCCGAAAAGGACAGCAGGCCAGGGTTCAGTACCCCTATAATGAGTCTGTTCCTACAGAGTAACTGTTAATAATTAGCAGGAAGCATTTTGTCTTTAAATGCACAGCATGAGCAGCACGATTTCACAGAGCCAGAGAATTGCTTCACTGTTGCTCATGAAGCTCCCCAAGTTCGTGGGTGACGTGCAGGCTGGAGGGTGGCGTGCAGGGTGCCCAGCCCGGGCCAAGCCTCCCAGCCGGGCACACAGGGTGGCACAGGCAGTGCCAGCTTCTCCAGAGCTCCCCATGGCAGCAAGGAGGGAAACAAGGAGCACCCTGCACACCTCAGCTATGGCAGCCGTCAAGCAATGCGTCAACGTGATGGGACTGAGTCGGTGTGGTTAAAGGACAATCTGTGTATAAGAAATATTCCAGAATACAATTCCCTCAAGGATAACAAACAAAGAGGAGATTCAAAAAAGCCTGCCACTTTTCAGCTCCTGACTGTATTTGCAGGTAGTGCCAAAAAGGCACAATTACTTCTCTTAACAAGGGAATAGCAGCATTGACCGTTTTCCATTTTCTGACATTTTCTCAGACTTGGAAGGAAAATTAGTTTTTCTGTATTTGGAAACTTCAATCTAGGAAGTGCATTAAAACAAAACCATAAAAAAGCTGTTTCCAATGGATGTTCATTTCCAGCAAACCTAAGGCTAACCTTGAGTTTTGATTCAGGCAAAATAAGCCAAAAGCTTCAGAAGTTTTCTTTGGTTTTTACATCACCAAATGTACACATTAAGTTTGACACTTTGATATTGCATAGTGCCTTCTACTGTCCTCAAGCTGAAGGGCAACACAAGAAACTCCATCTGAGATACATATTGCTTCCACCGTGTCCCCCAGCAGTGTTCTGGAGTTTAACCACAATTGGAACTAAATCCACACTCCTATTTACCACTGTCTTAGACACCTGCAAGGAGATACGAAGAATGGATTAGCATCAAGAAAGGAAAATGACACAACTTGCTTCACTCTCCTGAAAGATCAACACTTCTTGTGCTGCATCAGTGAGGGTCAAGCTGTCAGGTGTCGAGACTCCTGCAGAAGCCAGCACACGAGACACTCAAGTTTCACTAGATTTAGGGAATCTACCATTACTGCAAAGAGGCAACACCAAAGATACATGTGTAGAAAGGAATGCTCAGCCAGTATCTCACTACCGCTGGAGAAAAAAGCAGTCTGCGACTGCAAGAACCTTCTAGAATGGTGCAGGTATATAACTGCTACACAGGTCATTTATCTCCAGTCACAGAAATTGATAGCAAGCATGAACACAGAGCTAAAACTACTCATGATTTTTCTTCATTTGCACCATAGCTTGAGATAATGTGGTGTCTCATTGGTCCAGTTAAGATGGGTAATAAATTAAGGATACTAAGTTAATTCTGCACATATCACCATCCTCAGAATGCTAGGTTCTCCCACCACACTAAAGCCATCCAGAGTGCAACATCTTGCTGAGGAATTTATGTTATAGATCAGCTGGAATAAAGGCATATAAATTTTCCATTTCTTGAAAATGCAGTTTGCAAATGTGCTCAGGATCCATCACTTATTTCTGTTTGCCTTTGCGTCAAATTTCAGACTAAGGGCTCTCCTCAGGTCATCCAATTCAGCCTTCTGTCAGGAGAAAACTCTTTCCTACAGTCAATTTTCTAAAATTTTATTGAGTCTGCTTTTCAGCACTCTACTAGATGGATTTCAGACAACTTCCTTTAAGAGACTAATTCAGTCCAGTAAGTTCATTATCTGCACCTGGTCAGTGACCAAGGAAAGATAAACCAGGGTCTGTGTACTTGTCTCCTTCTCACATGCTATTAAAATGGGAAGTTTTCCATCCTAGTGTCAAAATCTGTTCACAGCAGCAATACAACAGCCGCAGAGAAACATCCCCATGAAAATCAAGCAATTGTGTCTACAGAGAGATATTATTAACTTGTTTATGGCATCAAAGCAACCTCCCTTTTCTATACCGTAGTTTGAAACCTGGTAATCGGAAGATAGCAAGTGAAGACCATTTCCTGCTGCCAGTCTCGCCTCCTCAGGTCAGAATCCCTGGGCAGTGATTGTCTGTTTCAGTGTGGTCCAAATGCCTGTGCCAGCCCAGGCTGCTGCACTGCTGCTGCATTAGAACACCAGGCTGAAAGATGCGGCAGAATGCCAAGCTGTGCCGTGCAAATGTCCCTTTCTCACCAGGCTTGTGAACACCAAGGAATCATGAAGTTGAGATAAAGCATTTTTTTCCCCAAATATTGCTTTACGTGACACTGGAAGACTTTTCTATAGCATTTAAGTGACTTGAAAAAACAGGTTTGCCAGTCAAGAAACCTTTAAGGCAGGTTTGTAGCACCCACCAGATTAGAACTGAGTCAATACTAAGCACAATGCTGTGTCCATGTTCTTCTGGAGAGAAACTCTGCTTTGGAAGCCCAGCATACCATAAACTTACTAGCAGAACACTGTGCCATCTCAGTAGGATTATGGCTCAATGACGTGTTTTCACTGGTAGAAATGTTTCAAGAAAGCCCTCGTCCTTGACAGGCCTCAATACATTAAAAAAACCCCCAACAAATCACCAGGATCACACTTAAAGCACAACTACGTAAGTGTCTTCATCAGCACAAGTAAGAGGACAGTTTGCTATTGTATAAGAGCAGCAAGAGCATCTTAAAATGACTTTGCAAAGAAAACACAAAGAAAACACACCAAAAACACCCCCAACAAACCTCCAAATCAAAGTCCAGAAGTAACCCTCTACTGAACAATCAGATGACACTGCTCCAAGGATCCTCAAGGCTCAGTGGCAAGTCGAAAGAGCCTGTGAGAAGTTTCCTCTATCAGTTTGGGGAGGTTAACTGATCAGACAGCAACTATTAATGGGATTTTTAACCATCATGCCTGAGAATGCCAACTACTCTTTCTAAGGGACACATCATATTTCTTATATCTACCATAGTGAATCAAGGACGGCAAACAGGCATAGAAATAGGCAAAAATTACCTTTTTGGGTTTTGGGGTTTTTTTGGGCAGTGCACTTCAAACAAACCAAACTCCTACAGCTCTTGTTCCATATAATTACAAAATATAGAGCTCATCAATACAAACTGCCCTGTTTTCAAAGCAGAGTTTTGACAGTAATATCCCCAGTGTGACAGAAAAAGATCAGCTCTAACACTTCCAAGGGAAATTTCCATTTTCTTTTTCCTCTGCAAAATGTGAACAAGTCTACTTCTACATATGAAGGCAAAAGCAGCAAAATATACTTAATAATCAAAAGATCTACATCACTTTAGCAATATAGCTGACTCTGGCTCTTTAACTACCATGCAATAAATGTGTTTGTATAAAGCTTTCCTTTTACATTATATTATATTTGCAAGTTGCAAAATAAAAGCTGGCTACTTCAGAAGCTTTGTTTGTTATTAATTCCCTTAAGTTTAGAAAATGATTTCATTCTAATTAATTGTTTTATTTATTTTTTAATCTCATGAGAAAAATGGTCGTCTTCATCTTTCATATGCAAAACAGCTAAAGAGAGAACAATTTTTATATAGAGAAGGAACTCCAATTAATAGAGATCTTAAATACTTGGGGAGCTGTTATGAATTTTGCCATTGATCAGACAGCTGCCTGAAAAAAACGTGCCTTTTCAGGAAAGTTACATAATTAAAAGTAACCCAATTCCTTTTTGTTTATATTTTTTTCCATCTGCTTATCCAGATTAAACATAAAAATTAATGAAACCCAAATATGTCGAATTTGCTAAATTTACATTTCTCTTTCATATACTTTTAGTGGAACCTGCATCCTGCACTGCCATCAGTTATGAATTCCCAATGCTTCATGGACATTTGAAAGTGTTACATTTTTAATAACCCAACCTTCAGTATCTGCATTACTAAGCAATTCATGTGTCCAAATTCCAAACAGTCTGTCTTAAAAAACATCACCCTCACCACCATCACACTGGACTAAACCACAGCATTACACACACTTCTAAACACTGAAGTGGAAGTGTCAAAAAGAGTCTGTTCTGAGCATCTCAGCTTTTCAAACTAACCTTAGGAAGTTCTCCACCAAGCCTGTAAATTCTCTTTGAACAGAATTTCTTTTGGAAGGATATAGAATGGAATTGTGATAAAAATAGTTACAGAAAAAAAAGCAGTGAGAGGCGTAGAGCTCTGCAATATTTATATCACCCAGGCAGACAACACAGGGAACCCATCAGCGAGGTTAAAAACTGCAGCACAGAGAACAACTGACAACAGCAATCAGGTGTAAGGAGCCATAAGAAACAAATGCAAAAACCCACTAGCTGTATAAAATCGGACACTGACTACTACCTTTAAAAATGGGCAGAATAATAAATTACAGTTATTCCACCTTTACAAATAAAGTCCACATAGTCCTGATTCTAATAGCAAATACATGTGATACAAGCTAATGAAAGGAAAATTGAACAAGTGCACGCATGCTGCAGCAAGCCAAGAAAGAAATACATTTACAATTGCATTAGCAAGACCCACTGGCTGTGCTATCTTTGATGTTTTAAGAGCAGAGCAATAAAAAATTACCATACGTAACTGCACCATACATATGAGCCGACAGAGTGACTACCAACAATTAACAGGAGGGGATTGGCAACTAAGCAATGAATTAGGATGAAAGAAAGATCTTCTATAAAACTCTGATCCACACTCATATCTGAGCTGGCCAATCTCTTCAGTCATTTGCCTTTCACAAAGGAATAAAGGATCTTGAAGCATGGAGGTAGAAGCCATGTTCCCCTTGCAAACAGATATACAGGTGTATGTGACAATCCAAACAACTTCACCCCACAAAGAGAGATGGGCTGCAGCCCTACCCATGCTCCTCTTCTGGTATACCCAAGTTATTAATCAACAAAATCGACTTCCCTAATGTGCTTGCTAGTCAAACTGCTTGCACAAACCCACTTCAGACTAGTTGTCTCTAGCAATTCTCCTATCACTGTTCTCTGAGTATTTGCTCTTTTGTAATGAAAATAGGTCACCTGCCCTAAACCAGTACATTTTGTTTCTAAGTGCAAGAGAGAATATCTTCCCTGGCAGCCAGGCTGCCTTTTGACATAAAAAGTACACTGCAGTATATGCACATACCTGTGCACTGAAACCCCCAGAGATTTGCACATTTATTACTAAAACCATATGCAGTCATAGGGAAAAAAGCCTCAGACACAAAATGAGGAATCTAATCAAAAGTATAACAACATGACAACCACCAAACTGGATGAAACCAACAGACTGTTTAGTCCACGGTTTCTATGACCTAATGCCAGAGATGAATTTTTCACAGAAGGTGGAAGAGGGACATAACATAGCACAGTTATCTGTGCTTGCTTCTACAGCACATGTGGACTTGAACTACTGGAGAGACTGATTTAAAAATCCCACAAGAACTAGTATCCTGTTCCAGATGCACTTGTATTAGCTGTGGACATAGTAATTAAACAAAATTCCACCTTTTGTGGGACTACCACTTAATCATTAGCCTCAACATTCTCCTGTTGGAACTACTCAGTTCCACTAAGTAATTTACAGCCTGCCTAAGCCTCCTATCCCCATTGTTTAAATCTGTAGCAAAACAAACAAACAACCAAAACAAAACAAACACAAGAAACCAAACCAAACAAAAACCCAAAACCAAAACAAACAAACAAGACAAAAAAACAAACAAACAAACAAAACCCCAAAAAACAACGACAAACAAAGGGGTAAATGCTGCATTTTACAAATGGGTTCACAACTCAGAAACAGGACAAACGCAACCAATGAGTACCACATGCATACAGACTGCTCTCAGGGACACCTGGAATGAAAAGTAAGTCAAGAAGAGTTTCTTGAAATCTATCTGAAACATGGCCCCTGAATTCTCGCTTGTTTTTTGCTGAACCAAAACTGCCTTACAAAACTATGGCGTTTCCAAAATAAAGTCAAAACATCTGTGAAAAAATACAGTACAGATAATCAAATATAACCTCCAGAGTTTCATCAGAGCTTTACTGAAAAAGAACAAGAAGTGCAAGTGCTGAGCACTTCTGCTTTGCAAGGGGAAAGGGGAACAACCATTTTATCAAGCCAGTGTAGCACTGGACACACTTGGCAGGCAAAGAGACAAACCTCCCACCTTCCGTTCTTTTACTCCAGGACAAACAGGTGAACATGTGAGGAAAACAATTTCTGTTCCCAGCCACAGAGAACTTTGAAGAGAATCAAAATTTCTCTACTAAGGACTCTCCAACACCTCCAAAAACCAGTTTTTATATAAGTACTTTATTCTGATGAAACAAGCAGCTTGATTTTTCAAAGTCAAAATTCAAAACCCAAGTATAAACAAGTTTTTGTATTAAGAAAGACTCTATTCTTTTTGTTCCAAAAGTTCAGACAAAGATGTTTTAATACCATTTAACCCTTTCTGTTATTCATCTGAACCCTGGAGGTTCCTGTGAAAGGAAACAACTCTAGCAAAACCTGCAAATTTTATTCCTACAAAAGCCAGTTCCATCAAAATAGGAGGAATATCACTTTTACTTAGGATCATACAGAGGGCAGACTCACACACACCAAAAACTGCATACAACAGGAATTCAGGTGTCATGGTGACAAGAGTTACAAAAGCCAGAAAAAATATGGTCAGTAATCACAACTTGCATGTGACAACTCCAGCCTTGAGCTGAGGCTTTCTGACATCAGAAGTCATAACTGATGATGACAAAAATCATGATTCAAGCATTTAAATATTAGTAAAAGAAATTATGCCAAAACGTACTTTCTTCAGACAAACAAATTAATAAACATGCCTTCTCCAGAAAGGATACTGAACTATTTTGAGATACTACACTACCACCATACAGCACCCTGTATATACACATACACACATGGATACAACACACATCCCAGAAAAAGGGAATTGGACAATAAAGATTCAAAAAGACTAACCCACTAAAACTTCTTTTGAGCTTTTATCTGAAAACACATAGACACTGAAGAAATAGGACATCTATGCTTTAAAAAAAATAATACACAGAAAGACTGATTGACACTTTGAGAAATACTAGGTCTAGAACACAGGCAGGGATTATGGATACACCCAACACAGGTATGAAATAAAACTGCACTTTCTTTTAACTGCATGTAAAAGATAATTGGAAACACTATTGGGGCAAGCCTGGCTTAGTACACAGGTGACCCTTATAACTGGGAGATGAGGGACTCAGAGGATTTTGTTCAGGACCAGGACCAGCCGGTCTGTGAGGTCCAAAGGTAAGTCTACCTTCCTCTGAAGTTCAAGGTCTTCCCAGTTGGCCCTGAGCCCAGGCTGAGGGTCCACCATCGAGCTCAGTTTTTTACCTCCGCTGGCTACCACAAGGCTAGATGGGCCACCTCAATCACCTGGATGCCACCTTGCTAGCATTCTCCACAGCCATACTGCGAGCAGCAACAGAACATGTCCCTCTTATGCTCTGCTTCCCACTAACAACATGCAAAGAAAAGAGGAAATGGTTCTCACTGGCCATGCTCATCTCCAGGGACATTTCTCTATGGACAACCAGGATTTTTATGGTACATCTGTCACCTTCTGTTATGACCTGGGGAGAACATGGGTCACCTGCAATCAGCTCCTACAGCTCTTGGACTCAAGTGGACTATCCCAAATCTGCTTGGCCTCTTCCCTTAGCCAAGGCCTTTGAACCTGTGTGTAAAACTGACATTCTCAAAGAAAGATTACACATGGAACAAATTGGTTACACAAATATTGGGAGTTTTGCATAAACTACAACAGCAGTCTCACATTTTAAAGATGTTCACTATTCCCTAAAATATATTAAAATGCTAGGTTAAATGATGAAAGGTCCACACAGGCTTCTGTTTAAGACAGAGCTGCAGTTCTTGGAAAGTCAATGCCCCTTACTTTGAGCTTAAACAAACGTTATATAAACAATAAAGAGTTAAACTGTAGAATGCCTTAAAATCATAACCATTACAAGTAAAGCCATCTCTTACCTACTGCTTGAAAGAGTCTCAAGTTATCTTAGTATTTTTTACTAATAGAGAGTTTATCACTATTAGCGTAACATCAGAAACTGTTCTATGAATGTCAAGAACTGCAAATAATGTAACTTTCCCTGTCAATTTTTCTTTATACAAGCACCAAAGGAAAGTCCAATAACTAATACAGGAGTGAAAAAAAATCTAAAAGAAAAAACAAGAGCATGATTAAAACTAAATTAAAAATTTAACTTGAGTTACAGAAATACCAAAAAACCTTAATCCAACAGCAGTAAGATGTCAAACGCTATGACACTATTTGTGGCTTCCCAAGCTTCATGAGTCTGTTTTCAAATGCAGAAGTCAGACAATTTCCACAGCTGTAATATTATGTGATTAACAAACACGATGCTCATGTCGACCACTGTTCATTGCACAAACGCTCCTTCCTGAGTCTTAATTTTCAACGCCTAAAACTCCAGTGAGCTGCTACTGAACACTGCACAGGCTTCCCCATGCACACAACGGCTGCACTTGTCACAGTGAGGCAGAGGCTGTTAATGGGCTGCAAGGTGAGAGATCGGCTCACGCTGCCAAGGGACCAAAGGCCAGGTGTCCCTCACACCCTCTGTCTGCTTTTTGCTGCACCACACAGCTCGGGCACTGTGCAGCCCATGCCCGACCTGCACCAGCGTGCTCTGGGGACAGCGAGCCAGAGTGAGGAGGAGCTGCAGAAGAACAAAGTCTCAGAAGTACAGCAACCATCTGCTTCAAGTTTCTGCAGTCAGCAACTCACAGCTCTGTCAATGAGGCTATTCTAACAACTGTCATAGGGAAATGCACAGAGCTACAGAGGGTTTTACAAACAAAGTAACAAAAATTTCAAAACACATCCCTAGACTTTCTTTTTCCCATGAACTGAGTGGAAATATCCACTGTACCATTCCAAGTTATCTTTGGAATAAGGCTATATTTATCTACAAAAAAGCACAGAGGAGGGGAAAAAGAGCCTAAGAAGCCAAGTAACTCGAAAGATTGTTCAACAAATGGAACTATGAAAAATAGCAACATAAAGCAAGGGGGGCTGGTGTTTGCCTGGCATCTAGAGAAACATAACAGGCTAAGGACCCTGCTTTACAGTAGACAAAAGTCTACACACATGCAAACAAAACAAAGACTCAACCAAATCTTCAGGTATTTGACAAATGGAAAACATGACATTTCTTCTATTTTGGGGGTATGAATGAGAAAAAATTGAAAACATTTCAGCTGAGAAGGCTCAGAAGCATTTCACTAATTTTGAGAGGAATGAAGATGTGATTAGAGGGTTATTTGTATTTCTGTCAGCCATTCGCGTGTGAAACTCTTGTGTTAGAGAGATCAGATTCAGACTTTCTGCTCTTCTTTTTCTGTCCAGGATCTGTGGCCACCTTTCCCAATTTATCTGTCTTCCCTATACCTCCTTCATACCATAAGGTGCAAAAAAAAAAAANAAAAAAAAAAAGCCTTTTAAAAGGTAGGAAGAGTTGATCTGTTTCATTTCCTGAAACTATGTTCAGTGGGATCACAGAAGTCTAATGGTTAGAGAACTGATAAGAATGTGATAGAAACCGTATCTTGGTTTGGCAACTCCTCAAATATTTATGCACTCACCAGCGCATTCAATCAAGCAAAAGTTCTCTTCACTAGTCATACCTGACACCAAACTAACCCAGTATTATCTAACTTGCCAGAAAACAGAAATAAAGCAGCATAATCCCAAAGTATAGATGCTCTTCAAATTAAGGCATGTGATAGTGGCTGAGGGCACACTTTAGAAGAACTTGTATTCTCTGTGACCTCACAAACTACAAAACTACAAAAACAGCAAAAAAAAATTCCCTGAAGACTCCACCTTAACACCACACCAAGAGAAGAAAACTCATTCTGACTCTGCACAGGAAGTAAAATAGTTAGACCATTCTTGATAAAGTGGTTATAACACACACAGAAATTAGTATTAGACTACCCTATGACCAGCTTCATTTCCTATCGAAAGCTAAAACAATAACACAGAATTAAATCCATGTTTCCAGACTGCAAAGGACAACCAAATCATGTCTTTTCTATGTTCCTTCTCGCAGTGAGTCACCCTGCAGAGTGTTTCAGTGAATGGGAAAAGGTTGTTTCACCAGCTTCCCCCAATAGCCAGAGATCATTTCTGATCTCAACTTCTAAAGTGTACAGATAGGAAAGGTGCTTATAATTTGTCCAATATGATAACCTACAACTTGGATGCAGGTTTAGCTTCAATACACAACTGCAAAAGGTGGAAGCTGTGATAGTAAAATCAAAACCTGCAAATATATGAAGGAATTGTTCCAGTAGTTTCCTCAGCAGCTGATCTGTAACAGCCGCCCTCTCCGGGACAAGTGTCCATTTCACATCCCTGAAACAGCTAGCTCCCAAGTTCCCCATCCTGAGGGGACTGTGTGCAAACTGCCTCCCGACAGCCCGTGGCAGTCCCGACAGGAGTGCTGGAGGTGCTGCTGCACAGGGCACAGGGACCTTCGGGCTGTGGGTACAGCGAGGGCCCAGCCCAGGGCTGCACTGCACGTAGGAGGGCTTTGACTGCTGAGGTGAAAGCAGAAAGCCACAACTGAGTGGTCATTTCAGTCTGAAAACACGCAAATGCAAATGTAAGCATGCCCAGGCCACCTCTCCTGCCATTTACCACAGGGGTCACAGTGATGGCTATCACTTTCTCATAGTGATTTGTGAAACTTGGATTTTCAGGAACAAAGCTTTAGCCACCATGTTTCGCAAATCTTTCACTGTGTCTCCACAAATAAATTACAAAAGTAAGGGTTCATAATCACAAAGTCCCTTTTTTAAATCTCAGCCTTGAGATAAAGAATATTTTTATCAGAAAGAGATATCAAAAGACAAGACAATGGAGAAGTGATGAAGGCTTAAGAAGATCATGGCCTTTTTGGGAATCCAACAGTTGCAAAAGGAAATGTCATGACGAGACACTAAATTCAATAAAACAAAAGCTACTCCAAATTTTTCAAATCCCAGGCTAGCAATGTTTCATAAAACATGTGGTCACTCATGGATGTGCAGGCTCTCTGTGATCCACTGGCCTGCCTCTGCAACCCACACTTCAACAAGGGAAGCAGAATGGAAAACCAGACAATGAAGCCACGCACACTCGGATGAAGTACTGTTCTGGGAAGTGACTCCCTGCAAGCAGCAGAGGTGGTTTTCTGCTGACTCCCTGCAGGGCCTGTTTCTCCTCCATCACCAAGGCTTCAGCACTGTCCAGGAGCCAGGCAGTGGGGTGGCTCTGCAGCATCCACTCCACAACCAACAGCAGATGTCATGTACTCCGAATGCCCTACAACCACCAAAACTGTGCTGCAGGTTCATTTTTGTTACAGGGTTTCCTGTTGGCTCCAACCCTGCAAGGCTCAAATCCTCTCTACAGAGAGCAGCCTGGCTGAAAGGCAGTGATGGATGCCAGAAAATGTATTTTTCTGACAGAAGTGCTATGATGCGCACAGGTGGACTCCATGTCCAAAGCCAAGCACAAATCTAGTTCAGGTCTGTCTGGGGTCTCAATCCTTCCTGAAGTAGAACCAAACTCACCCAAGGGGCTGTTTCAGTGAGAAGGAGCAAACCAACACGGAACCCAACAAAGCCTTTATGAAACGGCAGTCTGGGGCAGCTCAAGAAAGAAACACCTCTTTCATGTCTATCTTGGGCATGTTAGCAATTTCGTCAGTTACAGGACACATCTGTCAACATTTAACACTGCTCTAACAATCTACAATTAGCAAAACACAAAAAATGAAAAGCCATGAAATAATTATCCACAAGTCTATAAAGCCAATATTCCTGGGTAGTCACCCAAACTTTCAAATATTTTTTATGACTCTGTGAAAATAATAATTTCTGCTACTTTAGATTACATTTCCTGATAGTTTTCAGCAGTAGAAAAAGAAATAGAATTGAGAAATAGCCCCATGTAATACACACAAAGAAAAATCCACTTCAAGATCCAAGCACTACCAGAAGAGAAAATCCCACCTACACTTCAGTTAGTCAGAAAACTGGAAATAAAACACATAGATGAAGTATCAGGGCACTGACTTGTACAGTTACTTAACAAAGTTTGTGTCTATAAACATATTTCAAAGTTGCCATTGCCAATTCAATTGTAAAATTTAAAAAGAAACACATTAGTCTAACATACCTATTTTTCCACACCAAGGAGAGTTTTTCCTTTGTAATCATATGTATTAGTGTTAATTCACTGCTTAAATTCATCATAAATGACATGCTTTACGATATATGCTTCAATTAGAAGAACCACCTAAAAACCCAAGAGGTTTTGTTTGTTACGAGTATTGCTTTTCAAGAATACACATCCAAACCAATTAAAATTATTCACCTTGTGATCTTCTTCTTCTCTTCTTACAGTTTACAGATAATCTTTGCCCTAAACTGAACCAGCAATTCAGACAACTGCAGTCTGAAGTTCCTTCTTATGTCCAAACACAGCAAGCTTGCCTTTCCCCCCAAAATGTCTTCTATACATGGTACCCAAAGTAGTCCAAATATCATGGCTTGATCTCAAATGATACTGGTATAACACTGACTCAGTCATCCAAATGTGTAGGTTCACATCATGAAAATCCTTCATAAAAGGTTCACTCCTGTCATATTTATGCAGGATGCTTGACTGAAGTCATGAAACTAAATTATCTGATGAAATTAACTCTGCTCAGAAAAAGAGAACTTGTGTGTTCAGTGATCATCTGGCTTGGGATATTTTTACAACACATTCATTCCTCCACTCTGTGTTGAATTCAACCCTAAGCTGCTTATGCAGATACTAAATAGAACACGTGATTCATCTGTGCATCTTTATTCTTTTAAAATACCTGATAAAGACAAGGAATAGGTCAATTTACCCCTGTGGAATCGCACCAACTGACCCTTATAAACCTTGCAATTCCTCCAATGAATCCCACTCCTAGAGACAGGAATAATATTGGCAAATTATCTGCTTCCAGATATATTTCAATAATATCAAGTGACATAGCTTCTCTCAGCTGTGGCCTTCCATTACGTAAGATGGACGGACAGCAAAAGCCCTGCCACCCAAGGATTTTTTCTAGATATATTGTCTTCACCACAAGAAAAATTCCCCTTGGAATTTGTTACTATGACAATGTATTGCTCTGGAGATTTGACTATGGTGGAGTGGATTTACATTTTCTACCCTTACTGAAGTCTTTGTACACATGAGAAAGCAATCACTTACACATGGGATTACTGTTTTTTTCCAAATGCACAGGGAATGTTCAACTCGTTGAGAATACATTGGAAATACATTCAGAAAATTACCATGTAACTGCCAATCCAGAATTCATTTGAAAATCACTGATAGCCTAAACCAGCTTCATGTTGATGTTTCACCAGTCATTAGTAGTAGAATTAATAAATATTTTAGAATACTATGGGGAGATTAGGTTTTATTTAACAGTGGAAATGCTGAAAGATAGCCAACTATGAGTAACAGCAAGACCACAATTTCTTCATATAAAACCTGGCCTCCACTTGGTCTGTATTTGCAGGGCATTTGCTCCTGCAATCACACGAGCTTTGTTTTAGGATGCAGTCATTACAAAGAAGACTTCAAAGAACTTGGCAGCACAAGCAGTGTGGCAGCAGCTCGGACATCCCATGGGTTCCAAGGAGAAAAAGTTTCCCTTTCAGTTTTGGGACTCACTCGTCACTGTTTGGCTAGACCCCTCCTTCTCCCTTGCTCAGCTACACTGGGCCGTGGTGACAGGAGGTAATGATTCAAACCCTTTTCTTTAATCCCACACTGTCTGGCACCTGACAGTACATCTCTCTTCCCCCATTCATGAAAACAGGCTATGAGGTTCTGGACACCCACCCCACTGGAACAGGGCAGCGTAACTTCTGCCCGAGGTCTGTGACTCTGCAGAGTCCTTTGGGAAAGGTCACAAGGTGTGCAGGATGAGCATGGGGAGCAGCAGGCACACAGCTGTGCAGGACACAGGGCAGCTACCCCACTGTGGGCTCCCTGACACCCAGACAGGGTGTCTCTAAGGGCTCATTCCTGCAAGGATTGCCCACAGCAGTGCTGCCTTTCAGCTTCCTTCAGCTCAGCCTAGAAGAGCTGTCCATGTCATTGCTCCTGCTGGCAGCATCTGCCACCAAATGGCACAGCAGTTCTGGCAAACCCAGACCATTGACTCAATAGTCACTTCAGCCATAAAAAAATGGGAGATCCTCTGGCTTTCAGCGGCACCTGTGTGCTGGGTTTTTTTGTTTGTGGGGATTAGAAGGGACAAAATCCCTCTGTTTCTATGTCAGATGTGCATTACACTTCTACTCAATATGAGAATTTATCAATAAATCTGTATGAGCATAATTAAAATACTCTTAAAAAGGGAGCAGTAACAATAAAGCAAGAGCCAGGAAACATGCTTTGTTCAAATGCACAAATTACAGTTTTCATCCATTACCTAAATTATTTATCTGTCCTTCAGCAGAGCACAGTAATGGGGAGTACTTTCACAGGTGGCACTAAGGACAGAGTTTCCCCAGCACCCCACGGGACACCAGGACAGCCGGGCCACACTGCCTCGGGACCGTACAGCCCCGTCACGCCCTGGTTCCCAGGGGAAAATCAAGGGGACCAGGGGAACCCCCGGCCACCGGGGGGATCCCCGCGACGCAGCAGCGGGCCCTGGGTGCCCATTCCCAGCGCCGTGCCGGGATCGGCGTTACCGCGGCAGCGGCCGAGCCCCGCGGGCCGTGAGGCGGCAGCGCCGGCCCGGCCCCGCGTTGCCGGGAGACGCCCCGTCACCACGGCGACCATCACGCTGCCCTCCCTCGCCGCTGCCCTCCCTGGCCGTCAGCCTCAACGCTAACGCGGAAAAATCATAAAAAACACCACAGCCGCCACGAGAGCCGTCAGCGTCACCGCTCAGTCCCAGTGCTGCTGCGGGCCCTGCTGCGGCTGGCTCATCACACCTTCCCCATCCCGAGCGGGATGGGCCAGCACGGGCCGTGAGCCACATTCCTGGCCCTTATTAGCTTCGAGGAGAAAGCAGTTCTGCCAAAGCTCAGCGCCTGCTTTCCTGCTTTGTGGATGGCAGCCATAGACTATGTCTCTTTGCTAACACTGGTCGTAAATGAAGGCCAGATCAAAAAATGCAAAACAAATGGAAAAACCCCACTCCACGTCTGTTTCACTGAAGCAAAGAGAAAATCCAGGCTAACCCTAAGGGCCACCACTGGCAGCCATCACCACCAAGGGCTGGCCAAGCCACTTGGGCACCGGCTCACCTGGGAACATCTCATGGCTGCACAGGCAACATCAGCCCCGCAGCTCTCCAGGGAAAAGAATGAGCCCATCTCCTCTGAGTGAGGGAATCGTGTCTTCACCAAATGGGATAAGTGGGCACTTCAGAGCTCTCCATTTGCTTATCTGCATTTTAATTTCAGGCGTTCCTTTGCCAAGCAGCTAGGGCAGGAAGGCTGCAGGCTCTGCTGGGGGAACTTGCTGATGGCAGCAGGGGCATGGCCAGGTCAAAGGCATCCTGAACTAGGCCAGGCCACTGCAAGCGCTCCCGGGGTTTCTGCACATTCCAAACTGCATTGCTTAATTACAATTAGTGCCTTACACAAGAATCATACGCAAAACTGCAGGAAAACATTTAGAGTTGTAAAATGCATCTAGTTCTTACCTTTGATATGCCTGAGGAGATGTGGGAGGTGTATTGAACACATGCGAATATGGGTGATAGGGTGTCTTTTTCAAAGCCTGAATAAGATTTTGTCTATATTCTGGGTCTATACACCACAAGGACCCCTTTCCAATACTCTGCAAAGAGAAAAGAATTAAAAAAAAAAATCAAATACTTGATCTAATGCCACAGCCTTATTTATTTAGCAGTTTTTGTCAGGAAAAGTAGTGGGTTTGGGTTTTTTGTCTGAAACAATGAACATAATTTGCTTGCCAGAGATTATTTCTCCATTAATAATGTATTACGACTGTATGATTTAAATCACAATTCTGAGGGGAATAAAAAGTAAGAATGACTCTCCGGTTGCTCTTTTCCCCCTCTCTCTTGTTACTAGTAAATATGATTTAACAATATCTGGCAATTTTCCCATCAACCCATATCGGAAAGATAACAAGCTACAGTTAACTGTTAAACAGAAACTTTGAAGAAAAGTGTCTTGTTTTTGGAAGCAGTTTTCTTTTCCTTTTGCTGTTATACAAACAGAAACAAGGCTAAAAAGGAGGGGGTTAAACACCCTAGCAACTGTTTTAAAAATAAAAGGACTTAATCCTCCAACCCACATGACATCAATGCCATTATACTACAAGAGGAAATTAATCATCTTTTCTCCCCAGAGGGGAAAAAATACCTAAAAAACCCAAAACAAACCAACCAACCAAAAACAAACAAAAAAAAAAGCCCACAGTATAATCAGAGTATAACCATTTAAGGGTGTTGTGAAATTGTGATTGGCTAAAACAACAGTTACTGTAATTACCCTTTCTGGACAGAAGGAACAACACAAGCGGTCAGTCTGTAAGGCAAAGATTACACTAAAATTCAGTGTTTATTCTGCAGTTACAAGCAGTGCAATTTCATTTCTTGTCTCAATCCCATCAGAGATCAGGCTGAGGATATTTTGGATTGTTTTGTGTGAGTTCTCAAACAAGCATGAAAACTTTGCCTTAGCTTCACTATGAAAGCATATGGAATGATAGTTCAGAAGCAGTCTTGCTCTGCTTGAACATACATAAAAACAAACACCACTCCTAACACTGACAGGCTTTCAAGGCATTATGATAAGATTTTTTGGTAAATGTTGATGTTTTCAGGAACAGCTAGGGAGGGCTGCATTACTGCCTCTAGCTGCTTTTCAACTCAGGACTATCCCTTTTTGCTGCTTGAACTTCTATCAGTGAAACAAAGCTCTCAGTTAACATGTTAAAGAACAAGCACACACAGACACACACACACAGAATCACAACAGAAGAGGGATATTATTTTCTTAAACCATACAGAAGACCAAAACCAGATATTTGCTTCCTTTTGAAAACCTGTTACCTTTGCCCTACCACCTCCTTAATGCTCCTCTGGCTCATGGACAGCTTTAGGATACAGTGGCACATGCAAAGTGCTTACAGAGAACACTGAATCCTCCTCCTCAAAAATGAATGAAAAAGAAAAGTCTTCCCTGATGTCACTGGATGGCTGTGTGTGCATCTAGAAAGCTCCCAGCACCATGTAATACTTGGCTTGAAAGAAAAGGAAAGCAGCCAGGACAACACACAGGAGCTGTGACAGTTTTCTGTCAGAAAGAAGCATGGCTGCTGGAGGACATGAAGAAGAAACCATCTTCTGCATGCTGCTCTGGTGGAACAGGAGCATGGGGTCAAGACTCTCCAGGATGGCTTCTATGGTTCAAGCCCATCTGTCCTTTTACTTCCCTAAGGTGCCCTACCACAAGGCTACAGAAGAGTCTAAGGGGAGACATTTTCCAGCTCTTGAAGTGAAGCAAGGCCCTGATATGGCCAAAAAGCCCAAGACTCAAGGGGCCAGAGAGAGAGCAAGCAACTCTTCAGCTGTCAGTAAAGCACTACAGCCAACGACTGAAAGATCCAGTGCTGGTGTCACTTGTGGAAGCTGTGCACCACACATCTCAAACCAGTGTGCAAAAAGGAGATTGTTACGCTTAGCCCTCTTAAATATGGGACAATGAGTCAGAGATATGATACGCCCAGTTAGTGATTTTTAAGCAAAGGACAGAGTCAAAAATAGATTCCAAACCTCCCAAATTCCACTTCCATGCTCTATCCAAGACCCAGACTAAGAACATAAAATTTCCTTTTAAGCAAGCAATGAGCAAAACTAGGAACATTTTTCAGGAGAAAACCTTTGCTGGATTCCTTACTTCTTACAGCATGGGAGAAGCTTATAAAAAAAGCTACACTTAAATATCATCTACCTTATTTGTACTTACTGGAACACAACATATTGTTTTCAAACTTCTCTGTTTTTTCATTTACTTTCAAGACAGGCTTTTCATCTACCTGGAAAAGATTACTCCCCAAAACCCATCAGTTAGTTTAAGCTGAAGGCCTTACAATATGAAGTCACTACTGAAGAGTAACTTCAAACTTCAACTTTCATTACTGTTAAGATAAATTTGTTTGGCTTGCCCATATTCTTGCAAAAGCCAAAAATAATCTCACTGAAAAACAGGAACTCTCACAAAAAATATTGAGAAGTACACTCCTTGTTAAAAAAAAAGAAACACTGGCAAGGTAGATTTGCTATATTTCCACTGCAAATGAGCTGACTTATAATTTACCAGCAAAAACAAATTTAATTTAAGGCAAAGCTCGTCAACTTTGCAAAGTTCTCTTTTAAGACAGTTATTTTTGTTTTTCCACAATCATGTAACGGCACAAATAAAAAGGAAAACTGAAGTGACATCTGGTTAAGAAACCTTCTTGACTGTCGGGAGGTGTGAAGAGCTTTGTTAACTGTCTGTTCAGATGTGTCATTAGTCTTCCCATATACAGAGCAATCACGGGAAAGGAAATCATTGGAACTCAGACCTGTCGGTTAGTGATTAATTTCCATCTTATGACACTTGGCGTGCTGCTTCACTACCTCCTCCAAGCCAAAAGTCAATAGTGACTCCAATCAAAAACCAGCAAGGAAGGGTCACAAAAAAAATCCCTGGATTACATTTGTCTCCCAGGCAACAAGTGACTGAGGAGTGGATAACAGCCCCCTGATCATCTCAGCACTTGGAGAGCTTTCAGACCTCCCCACATGCCACCTCCTCCCAGGGCCATGCACAGCCACCTCCCTCCTGCCAAACACAGGATACAGCTTCTGCACTGATTCCTGGATAAGATGATTAAAAAATGGGGAATGTCACTGCAAGTCCTCTTCATGTGGTCCAAGAGTAAACTACAGTTGAGGGTAAACTATTTCAGATGTGCTAAAGGGGAGAGAGAGAAACATCTAGAGTTACCCCATGAAAGTTTATGACTGAATACTTTATTTGCAAAAAAAATCCCAATCATCTTTTATATTGAAAAATTGCTACTCCTTTTTATGTCAATTAATATATATGTAGATCGTGCACAATATTGTGTACTAATTCCCAATTTATTAATAAGTTTGCTCTTTCTCATATCTCAAATATACAATTCTGATTCCCTCCCAGCCACAAAAGCCAGTGCATTGCCATGAAAAAGCACACGATACACTCAATGTTCACTTGCTTTTTCTTCCAATGGACTGCATATAAAAGTTTTTAAATACTACTTTATACAACCTATTAGTATTATGTTTGGTAATTTTTTAGTAGAATTGAAAAAAGATTGAAATTTTAAAATAATTACAATGCTGCTTAACAGCTCTTTCAGTTGTTATAGTTGGGAATTAACAGCATTATCCTCTAGTAAAACTCCTCATTATAAAGATTTTGCCTGCATATACCTTGCAACTAACTGCATGGCCTCACATATCAGCTATTGTCTGCCCAAAGCTCAATTAAAAGAATTGTGTGTTGAGCTCTTTCCAAGACCAGTGGCTGGGAAAAAATACACAACTCATTGTATTGGGTTTGCGTGGTCAGGTTTTGGTGCTGCTGGGGCTACATCCATCTATATAAAAATGTCAGATAATGTTTATTTGAAGAGTTTTATTCCCTGGTTATTTTAGCACAGACTTGAAAGGTGTTAGGAACACAACGTTTTTCACAGAGTTGTTCTTTTCACTGCCATAAAAACAAGCCTGGCCAAAACAAAGCTTTGAGAAGACAGTGGATACAGAAACCGCAAAACGTGGGCTCAGGGAGATGTTGGCATTTCCAAATTTTCCCTTCTGAAGCTCTGGTAACATGTTCACTTTGAATCTGCACCAGGGAGGAGCACCCACATCTCTCAGAGCAGCATCACCACTGAGATGGTCCCCAAGGGAACAGAACCCTAAGGGAAATCTGCCAAAGGGGAGATTTTTTCCTCCCTGATGTCTTGCATCTGCCTGGCCCTTCTTCCACAAGCCCATTTCAGTCAATTTCCTCAAAGAAAACTGTTTTTCTCACATAACTTAATGTAATGTACACTCATTAAGCTGGCTCACGTGAAGAGTGTGACAAGCATCCAGAGACTTGTGGCAAAGCAGGGGACGGATGTGGGGAGCCAGTGAGGGGAATGGCAGCTCTCCCCTTCTGCAGCAGGAGCCCTGGTGACATCCTGATGCACCTCTTGAAACCGCACACAGAAAAAGGAAACCAGGACTCCACCTGGACACAAAGCAGCTTGTAAAATAAATGGCAAAACCAGTATGACATAGAGCAGGGCACAGGAGAGAGCTGGGGAAAGCTGGGCAGCAAGGCTGGCAGACAGCCCTGACAGAAAGGCCAGGCTGTGCATGGGAAACCAAGAGATACCAAGATGCTGGGCACCAACACAGGTGCTTGGAGGCTGGAAGGAGAGAAACCAAAACAAGACACCCACGAGTGACTCCACAGCTCTGCTCAAGCACCTAAGCTATGCCAGCAGGCTGAGAATTTTAAAATAGCTGAGTTAAGGACCTTGCTACTCCCAAACAACAGCTGCCCACTGAGAAGATCTGTATTTTACTTCTCCACTATCAAATCAGGAGGGGATGAGTGGCCATGGCTAGGCTTTCCTGAACCAAAATGATCAGCAATATGAATCAGGCAGCTACACAGACTGAAGGTGTGCAGATGTACACCAGCTGAGAAATATGTCACATTGGCTTCAGTAACCATAAAAGCAAACAGAAAAAGCAGAAATTTATATTACGCAAAAAAGGGCATTTCCAAATAACATCTGCAGCCCCAAGCTATCAAATACTGAAATCACATCACTGTGACATCTGTCCCTGCCTAACTCACCGCAGGTTGCTGCAGTCGTTAACACAGAACCTGTGAATATCATTAAGACACCATCTTCAGTGATGAGGAACCTTTCCTTGTCAGTACTTCATTATCAAAAGGTTTTCTCTCGTGGATGAAACCTATTGTTGCAACAACAGGTGACCTCTTTGCAAGTAGTAGTGGAGAGATTACTGGGTATTAAAGGTTTGCACTTTAAAGAAATATTTATCCTGAGCTCATGGTTATGAGTCCAGTTATGCTGCAACGGCAGGCTTGAAGTAAACCTTTCACACAGATTTGTCACAAAGCTTATCCATGGGAATGCCCAAAAGATTCTACAGGTCCAGGTGCTGCATACGAGCATGCAAATGTTTCTATAGGATCAAAAAGAATTGTATGATAGATCTATCCATGTCACCACATAATTAAAAACAACTGTTTGAGTAACTACATCCAGGACCAGAATCTGAAAAAGATAATTGTTTTAGACCAGAAGCACATTTCTCAACTTCTATGTCTGCACCACAAAGCCATCAGCCACCTCGTCACAGACACTGTTGTCACTGTTGACTGCTCACACCTGTGCAGGAAGCCTCTGGGGGTGGAGAGAGCACACCCAAGGCTGTCAGGCAGCAAGAACCTGCACAAGCACCCAAGAGAACAAGGCTTGATGGAAGAGCCTACCCACAAAAAGTGCAGGGTATTTCGCTCACCACCTGACACTGCAGTCACCCAGAAGACAGAGCAATTCTGGAAACCTTGACTAAAACAAGTTTCTGGTTGATTCCCAGGAACAGCAAACTAACATCAGGAATTCCTCCTAAACACAAATTCCCCTTTTCTCACTCTATGAAAAAATCTATTTAACAAGAAAAGTGAGGTGTTTTCACGAGGAAATGGAGAAGCAGGAGGAAGGCAAGTAAAACACTTTCCAAGTTGCACCTTATGACACTCTGTCTTCAGCTCTGAAATGTACCAAGAGGAACACAATAATCACTCCAAAATCCACCTCAGGAGAGAATGACTTCCTTAAATAACTTTCTTGTACTGAGCAAAGAAACCTGGCAAGTGACTTCAAAGCCATCCCACAATACGACACAGATTATGCATCCTTCACCAAATATACCTCTGCTCTTGAAGGTTTGCAAGCATTGTGCTGGCACTATGGGAAAGAAGTGGTTCATGACGGCAAAATTCACCAAGACTAGAAAATGCAAGCCTATTCTGACCACTGATGCTGTGTTGAATCAGCACTACGACAGCAAGGGCAGAGCCATTTTTCAATATGCAAGGAGAGAGAACCTGTGTAACCAGGAACACTGCCCAAAGGCCAGCTCTGTGCCATTCACTTGCAGACAGCGATGACAAGAAGAATATGCCTTACTCTTTTAGTTCAACTACCCATCCCTCATGTTAGTATCATGCTCCTCCAAATGAAGGGTATCGTTGCTAAAATAGAACCAACTCAGAACTGCAGTTCCTTCAATTACATGAGGGAGAATTAGCATACTAGTATCAAAACTTGGAAAACATATTACATAACAAATTTTAAACTATTTGTCTGGCAAGCACTCAGGAAGATTTAAGATTAGATGCCAAAGTTGTCTGTCGGTCTGTTTAAAACTCTATTGTTTATCTTTACTCATTGGTATTTCAAGTCATCAAGAAAGACAATGTTGTTTGCTCTGCTCTTCTACATAGATTCTCCAGTTTTAAGTAGTTTTTTATGGTCACAGATAATACTAAAACTCTATCCTCTATAACAGCTTGCATCTACCTTGCATGAGTCTAGTGTGTTCCCTACTTCTTTTTTTAAACAATTGAACTTATTCGCAGAAACACAATCAAAGCATTGAATTGTGTGAGGTCAGCTAGATTTTTTCTGGAGTTTTTTGGTTTGGTTTTTGTTTTTTGGGTTTTTTTTAAATTAAGAAGTACAACAGCTAAGGAATTCTTAAAGAAAGAAAAACAAAGCCACTGCCAACAATTCCTATTATTACAAAACACATTCCTCAGATTCACTGCAATCTTACATAAAATTACAAATAACTATTCATGCAGTTTAAGGGCAGATTTTCCTCATTCTCTTTTAACGTTTCTACCACAGACCAGTGAAATTCTCTACGTCCAGCTTTAAAGAATTGCACTATAGACCTTGACTGCGTTTTAATGACAGTGACAACTATTTATTGAGCTTTTAATTTTCATGAAAATCCCCCTGACCTATGAACTTAAGAGAGCTAGAAATTTCCCTTGCTCTTCCAAGGAAAGTTTGGCAATGTTAGATGACAGCTTGACACCAAGCTGAAGTAAATATGAAGTAATATCTACATGCAGCATAACAAGTCCTCACAAACACTTCTCCTGCATGTTTTCAACCTTTTTTCAGTAAAGCAGCAGTCACAGCTCAGCTCAAGCACAAAGGTGAAGAAGTGCGAAGAGAAGAGACTAGCTAAAACACAATTACATGACCATAAACATATGCTCATCTAATGCATGAAGTTAAAGTTTTGATGGGAAAGCTTGCTGGAGTACAGTGTTCAACCCAAGTAAGCCAGTTGCATCAAAAAATCATCAGCATTTCTCAAAAAAACAAAAGGTTGGGGCATTTTAAATCTTATTTTGCTCCAAGTAAAAAAATCCATTACTTCAAATCATGCAAGTCCAAGTCTTTGTTTTCACACTCATCTCTTGGTATTTTAGCTCACTTGCTCCGTGAGCTACCCTGGACACCAACCCAGTCATTAACCTTTTAATCCTGATTTGACTTTATGAAAGTGCCTGGTTCTTCCCCAAATGATGCAGCCGCAGGAAGCACCTTCCTATCTCTGCTGTTCTGCCAGTCACAAAATGGGCACTACTGTCTTTCTGACTGGAGAGGCTGGGTGGGTATGTTACTTCCCTGAGAATGGAAGTATGGTTAGAGAGGAAAAGGACTACTTTGCCTCAAAATGAAGTAAAATGAAAAGGAAGTCAAACATACAAACAAACAATGATACAGGAATAAAGAGGCCAGATCAGCACTGAGGAGTAACAGCTGAGAAATGGGAAGGCTGTGGTATCCCATAGCCAAAAAACTACAACCTATTTCAGAGGCAAGATGCAACACAACATCCTGCAATACAAGAAAGTGCTATCAAAACGCACACAGTCCAGTGGTCTTCCAATATTAAAGGAGCTCAAGTCTCACCAGCACAAGGGCCCTGCCCTCTGCAGCAGTGCCTTCCGAGGCTGCCCACCCCCCACCCAAACCTGCAGAGAGAGCCCCATTAGTGGTGTCACAGGCACAGATCCTACGGCCTTGTGTATCTGCCACAGGCAGAGCAAAGAAACAGCGGGCACGGGACTGACTGCGTTTGGGTTTTGCACAAATGAAGGCATTCATGGGCTTTTAAGCAATTTGTTACCTCAGCACTTCCCGTCACGTGTACAGAGACATTAGGAATATCTGCTAGTGCATGACCTAGACACCCAGCAAGCCTGAGCTGCAACCAAAGACTGCCAACCCAAAGCTTGTCTCCAGATTCCATGCTCCTGATCCTGCAAGGGGCACTTTAACACCAGGTCTGGAATGATTCTCTACCATTATTTTAGTCCCAGTGACTCACTGCTCCTGCTCTCATCATAGAACGATTCCCCCAACAGGCTCAGGATGTGTTGCATTACATTACCCAACTCCAAGAGTCATGTTTACCTTGCCAGATATCTCCTTGTTGAGTTTATATGCGAATCACCCTAGAAAGCTCTTAGGTTGCCACACAGAAATCCTGCAAGCAGCTGAAGAAAGCAGTGTCATTAACTGCCCGTAAACAATGCTTGGCTCCTATATAAAGTAGATGTTTCATGCCAGTACCTAGCAACCCCAGATGTTGCCCAAAGTCTCCCCAGGCTAGACAAAGTCCAGGCGCTGGAGAAGATGGGCTGAGACACTGTGAGGGAGGAACAAAGTGCAAGATCAAACAGGGGCAGGGAGACTGGGCTGGGAAAGCAGAACTCAGAAATCAAGCCTGTCAGCATGATGGGCCATCACAGGCATACTTGAGGGAGATTAGGCAGCAAGTAGCATTAATAATGCTGTTTCAGCCTATAGAATTTCTGTGTATACATGGAAAGTGCAATTATCCCTACTCTATTGAAAAGAAAATTGAGAAGATGCAGAAACAAAAGAGCAAAAAGAAGTCCTCAAGGTCACCTATAAAATCCAAGGCAAAAAGGAAAAAAACCCCCTGATACTCTAGACCAATAGCCCATTTAGTGAGGTATGCTAATTTTGTATCAGAGGTGCACTCATTTAAATACCCACTGGTTATCCATGCCCTTCATATTATCTACATTATCTACAATTGGAAAAGACAAACTGCCTTTTCTTACAAATATATATATATATATAGTTCCATCATATATGAAAACCCAGGGACAATTTCAAAACCCAACCCTTCACACAACAGATATTAAAAAAATTATTCAACACTTTTATCTGTGCTAAAGGTTTGCAGGTCACTTCTTGCCTGCTGCTGTATTAATGACAAAATAAGCCAGTGAGTGGATTTTCAGGGAAAGGGGTTAACAGCCAGCAGAAATGTGTGAGAGGGAGTAGGTTGTACTAAATCCATTATCAGTGACAAATAAAAATAAAAATAAGGAAGACCTGACAAAAGCTAATGGATTTGCACCATTTTTCCCATAACTGTTTATTTAATGTATGGTTTTTCCTTGCTTAGTGTTTAATACTGGTTTGCACAATGTGTTGAGGAGGAAATTCAGGCACTTTGATAAATGGTTTGAGAGGCTCCCTGGATGTGGGGTTTCCAAGTGCTCCTGGGCTCTTTACAGAAACAAAGCTATGCTCCATCCCAAGACCCACTCAGCAGCCTCAACAGATCCTCATGACCTCCAGCATGCACATGCTGAAGAATAAACATCCTCCTGCAACAGAGACCTCAGTGCTACCCACATCCATCAACACACACATTACTTTGGCTACTAACATGCACATTCTACTCTGCTTGTGTCCCATTTCTATGCTAGGTTCAGAGATACTTATTTTTTACTACCATTTCTCTTTCCTCCTCCTCTTTCTCATGGCTGAACGAAACCCCAGAAAGCAAAACAAAACACCTCTCCATGCCACAAACATCCTCCAAAATGAAGCAACTCATGACTGAAGTGAAGTTTTCATCTCATTCACACAGCCCAAATCAGTACAAACTCGCCAGGGCAGTGGCTGGCTTCAGAAGCCTCTACAGCCCAAATGTCATAAGCTGAAACCTCACGGACTCAAAAAATCTTGGACTTCACTGCGATTTGGCATTTTTGCAATCAGCCTACACAAATCCTCCTTACACCCAAATACCAGGTACTACCATAAACCTCTGCAGAAATGCCTCCTAAATTAAATGGTAGGATCAATGGCTCTGCAATGAAGACAAACCAGGGAAAGACCAGTTTAGCAGCAGGAGCAAAACCAGCCTCCTGTGGAAAGGTCAAAACCCAGAAGCTACAGTAAGCACACCCCCTCTTAGACACTAGGCACCCTGGTGGGACTAGAACTGCAGTGCCTGTGGGAGAGGGCTTTCCTCACCTAGTGGGATTTGGCATCTCATTTTTACTGTAACACAAACTGAGTAAGAAATCTCACCTGAAAGCCACACGACTGAAACCTATACATGGCCAGAGAGAGAGCAGCAAGCCCTCACTGGGACCATCTGCAGAGTCAGAGAACTACCACCTATAGCAATAACCTCTTCCAGCATCTTCGAGAGTGCTGGCCATAAAAGCCTTCCTGGAAGAGTCAAAAACACACCTCAATTGCACCAGAGCCTTCCAACTTAGGGAGGGTCCAGTCTCAAGATGGCAAGGAAATTATATATGCAAGCATAGACAGGGAGCAGGCTGCTAAGCCACCTACCTGTCTCCATTGACTGCCATGTCACAGGTCACTACAAACACCCTCTCCCAGTCCTAGCTGTACTTTTGGTCTCCTCTGGCAGAAGTGCACAAAGCGAGTGCACAAAGCTTCTTCCCACACCAGCTCCAGTCCATGGATGACTGGAGATAGCCAGGGCCATGGCATTACCACAAGCACAAACAGGAGACACTGTGGCACGTGGGTTAAATACAGCATTTCTACCCTGGCAGCAAGCACAGTTCCCTCACCCTCCCTGAAAGTGCAGGGCACCAGCCCCCACCATGTCACAGCTGGGGAACCTGCACCCAGCCCCAAGTGAGCAGCCTACTACGAAGTCAGGGAGCGAGAAATGTGGAGAGAAGCAAGATAGGATTGAACTACAGGCTGTGGGACGCGCCCGCAGTGTGCCATGGCCGCACAGGGGGGAGCTTGTCTCCGCCTGACCTTGGGGGGAAAAATGCAGCATGGCAGACACCCTTAGGGAAGCCTGCATGGAGAGTGGACAGCGCGTGATCACACCATTTAAGGACATTAAAGAAGTGTGACCACCCCATATGAGGACATTAAGGAAGTGTATTGCCGACGTGGCAATGTGTGATAGGTCACTTAGTAAGAGCTACCACATAAGGAAATCCTGTGTCTTGTAGAAGGGTATAAAAAGAGTTTGCCTTTTGTAATAAACTCTGGGTTTCTCTGCCAGGCTGAGTCCGTGCCTCAGTTGTCACAGAGAAACAGGTGAGAATTGTCCTTCTCAGCAGAGCACGCAGTGGCAGAGTGTGAAAGCAATCTACATTGTCAGGTCTCATCCAAATCATCCTCAAGGCGAAGTAAGTTAAAAAAGAACAATGCAGGAACTTTTCATTGTGGGAGCCATTAATTCAGATGTACATATATTCTCTCCCACTTTAAGTCCACTGCAGAAACAAAGGCTTATAAAAAGAGCAAGAAGATGAACTTGCTTAGTCTTCCAAGTTTAATTCACAGTAAGCTTCATTAAAACAGTAAGAGGACTCCCTATAGGATTTATCTCCACATAGCCATCTCAAAAATAGACCTGACAACTATAGGATTTTTTTTGTCTTGGGTTTTTTAGGTGACTGTACTTTTGCAAGCATGGTTGCAACTGGTAAAATGCTAAAAATGGCAGACACAACAAAGCTAGGCATGGAAAACTTCTGCACCATGAGCCACTCAATCAAGTGTATCTTAGAGTGGATAATCAGCTCTCTGAGCACCTCCATCAGGTAAAGCAGATTTGAAATTGTGCAGATAGTTTATTATTAAACACAGCAAAGTGATTACATTAGAGAAATAATATCTGAACTCACTGATGTGCAAAAAAGGAATACTTAAATCTACAGTTTTCCCAAGGAAGCTAGCAAGTTCCTGATCAAAACCTACATCTTGGCAAGAATAGAATTCACAGGTTTATTCATGTTATTTCCTGGGCAGACTAGTTCTACATTAGCAGAGCATTAATCAAAGTCTAAATACTTAACAAATTCAGACTCAATATAGTAAATTATTCCTCTGTTTAAAAGTCTACCTCATTTTTTCAGATGCCATTCCAAATCCCATAATGCTTTTGCTATTTCATAGAAACAGTAAAGAAAAAGTGAGTTTCCTCAAATTCACAGAGAATCGAAAGGCATGACAGAGACAGCAGCAGAGAGCCAGCCTGCAAACCCACTGAAACAGACGCAGTAGAAATAGAAATGTCTCTTTTCAGGGCGCTCTAAGCTGGTAGCAAACAGGATGTGAGCATCATTCACTGTGTGCAGATAAGAGGTTATTCAGAATAGCAAGTTCAGGCACAGACCGAGTCTTTTACCCGGTAAGGAAAGAGTGGGAGGAAGGAGGGGGTAAAAAACAGCTTTCAACCCACACACCACAGCCCTGCCTATTTGGGTTTTCCCCGGCGTCTTTTTAACTGAATTATCTCACAAGCAGTCATTTTTCATTTTCAGGTGCGATGTTCACAGGATGCCCCCATGAAACAGGAAGCCTGTGTGTGCTTGTAGTGTACTGAAAGAAGAAATGACAGGCTCCTTAGGAAAATGAGACATTGGACAATCTCAGCAGCACCAGTAGCCCTGAGAAGAGGACTGGGGCACTTGATGAAAGACACACCATCTACAGAAAGAAGGATTTGTGCTTGGCTTGAACAGAACAAGAAAAGAAACAGAGTTTGGAGTAGGGGAGGGGAAAAGAAGTTGGATAGAGTCTAGAAACTTCTGGAAAAAAGCTGTGTCAACTTCTACATGGGGCTAAGTCACCATCTTCACCCTCCCACTCCTCGGTGTTTACTACGAAGCTATTACTCATTCTGATCATTGCATACAAAAAGGCTGCTGATCAATATTGCACAAGGATGATTACTGATCAGTGATTAAACATCAGTGTATGAATTTACCTGACTTAACATGTCTGGAGTGGAAGGAAACAGGGAGAAACAATTTCTGAGCAGACTGCAGTAATGAAAATCGACAACTTGCCTAACATCAGATGATGATGTTTCGAGTTCAGAAGCAACAAGCTAGAGAAGACGCATGATATTCTCAGAAGGTTACAAAGTTGATTTCCTCCAAATTATTCATGATCAAATATGCCTTTGAACAGCTCTACCATCTAAAGGAAAAGAAAATCTCATTTAGGGATGCCAGAGCAAGGCTATTTTGATGACATAGGTGTCATGCAACTAGGCCTGCTGTGACCTGAGTCACTGCTCCAGGTCTCCTGTGATCTTTTTCTCGATCGGTTTCACACAGGAAGCCTTCGTATCTGACACACCAAAAATAGCATACGGTTTACGAATGAAAATCCTGCTTCAAAAAAAGGCTGCAACTCTTTTCTTTTTCAAAATGCAAATGCACTTTCAGCACAATGCAACAATGACTGAAAGCACTTGCCCCTGCACTCCTCAGACTTGTTTATGATCGGTTACACTTAGAGATGATGCAGGTAGGGAAAAAAAGAGAACTAAGGTGTGCGTGTATTTGTAGGGGGGAACCACAAAAAAAGCAATTGGAATTGAATAGTTGAAGGTGAAAAGCAACTAAAAATAACATACAAACACCCCTACAGAGAAAAACGCATAACTAGAAAATGAAGTCCAAACTGCTGAAGGCCCTATCCAAAGGCTGAGCAAAAAGGAACAGACACCTTATATTGACTCCATTCATCCTACCAATACTGAAACACTTCAGCAGCAGTCATCTTACCTTTCAGAGCTGCATAATGTACCGAATCCTGCTGAAAACCAGTAACCAGCCCTTGAGTGTGCCAGTGGTGTAAAAACTCACCATTGCTTGCCCCCACAAGAGGGCAAGAGCCAGTTACACCAGCTCCAAAGCACCAGCCCATTAAAAGGGCTGGCTGCTCCAAAGGGTCCCTCTCTGTTCATAGTTGCAGCCAATGACCACAAATGCTGACATCTGCATGGGTGAAGGATTTCTGTAAATACTGTGTTTTTCTTGCAAAAGACTCTCTCAGGCAATACCAAACACACCACCAACAGAAGAGTTTGAAAGAAACTTGACATATTACAGCTTTATTGCAACCTCCAGAACCTGGCTTTAATGTTGCTGATTCACAGCATTTTTAGCATGTTGGTATTCTATATGTTTCTATTAGAAAGTCATGAGATGGTGCAAAATCATGGGGGGGAGGCAAACCAAAACCTTTCCAGCTGTCTTTGCTTCTATAAAAGAGCCTGTAAAAGTTCTTGAAGGCTCTAAAATAAGGCACACAGCCCCTCCCCTTCATTGTTTTAAATGACAACATGATTTTTAAGCTAATTTCGTAACTTTTAAGATACAAATCTCTACATAAATAGCCTTCCACACCACTCTTACCATATCCATTCATACTATTACACAAACATACCCTTAGATGCCAACATTACTTGGTCTAACTTAAAAGTCATGCAACACAAACAGAAAATTTATTTGGGCAATTGCAAAATTCCTTTCCTTTCCAAACAAAAGCATGTCTTGGTACACAGTGAAAGAAGACCGAAGCTACACATGGCATGGACTGAAAAGGTGTTTAAACCACTCTAGAACAGTTTTAATATTTCACCTGATGCTAACAAGAGGAATCAATAGAGAGTCAAAACAGGAAAAAAGGCAAGTTTACTGATGAAGCAAATTCTTCCCCTTTTAAATGCATGTCTGAATTAAAGATTGAAAGTGCCAATCCAACAAGTTTGCAAACCCTGTTTTATAAATAGCAAGGGGAATAAATATAAGATGATGTGGCACACAAATGGATAACTCTACCGTAATTAAGACACGGACTCTTGTCCCATTAGCTCAAGTCAGCCAAATGCATTTTTGGCATACTAGACACTACTGGAGAGTGAGTGCAACTTGAGTGCTGGTGACAGAGCAGAAGGTAATTATCAAATGTGGTTAGATCATAAGCATATTTACTTTGAAACTAAAATAATGCAAGTATTTTAGCTGGCGGGAGGAAGACATTTTCCTAGTCACAGAAGAAAAGGACGAGAAAGCAAAACCTCTCCTACAATTTCATTGCTACAAATTAAAATCAAAGCTTTCTAAATGAAAATTTTATTTTTTTTCAAACAAGAATGACTGAGAACCTTGTCTCTTAATGGAAAGGGTCATAATTACATTTCTGCTTTTCCAAATTCAAAATTAGTCAGCTCTAAAAATTAACAGCAAATGATGCATCAAAGCAGACTTGCTAAGCCAAGAACAAGGAACTTTATTCCTCTGAAAAAATGCAGCACTGCCCAACAGGCAGTGAAATATTACAGGTGTTTTAGCAAAACCTAAACCAACAAAATTAGCCAAAGCAGAGGTGATTTACCAAATTTTAAATGCTGACTTTTTTGGAAAAAACAAGAGGGATGGTTCAGGTTAAGACTCTTAATTTAGAGTCATCTGTTTAGACTAACTGGTAACCAGGTGTGGCAATGCATCCTTCCCAAGGAAACTCTGCAGAGATTAGCTCAGGTGGTTAGAATATGGTACTAATAATGCCAGGGTTGCAGGTTTGATCCCTGTCTGGGCCACTCACTTAAGAGCTGGGCTTGAAGGTATTTGTTGATCCCTTCCAACACAAAATATTCTGTGATTCTGTAATTTAAGATGTATCACTATGACAGCATCTTGTTTTCCTAGCACAGAGACACAAGCAGATAGAAAATTCTCTCTGACAACCCAATTTTTGCTCCCATTTTACCTTAAAAGTGTTTGGATGATCTAAGAAACAGTGTGACTCTGTAATGCTTTTTATATATAAAATATATTTATATACACACCCATACATACAGATAGCTTAAAAAAAATAATTTAAGCAGAAAAGGGAGGTACATCGTGAACAATAAAATTGCATTTGCCTCAAGAGCTGGGAGCTAGCACCGGACTGAGTCTTCTGTGCAACTTGTCTCTATGATAGTTTCTTTCCTCTTTCTCTGCCATGCAGCCAGAAGTCTAGAAAGTATTACATATCAATATAAAATTGTTAACCAAACCTACACTCTTTTACAAAAGCAAGGTCTGTATATTTAACCCTGAGCGTTGAAGGGGAAAACATTCATCTGTAGAGAAGAACGGTAAGAGAGAGAGAACACAAATAAATTAGTATAATGAGTAATTACATAACAATAAATGCATTACATTAATTGCCAAAATAGGAAAAAACATTTTGGACAAGTTCATCCAACTGCTTCAAAGCAAACCATGCAACAGTACAAATGCCATAATTTGTCTAATTCTCAGCCATCTCAGCCACATCCTGACTCTCTAACTTCCCATCTCTCCTAACTGAAGACTCAGAACTTGCACTGTCCATGCACACCATGCATTCCTTCTTACTTCAGCTATGCTGGAAAGCCAGCAAACTACTTCCACCATTATATCAGAAAAAGGTTTTTCACCCAGAGGGTAGTCAGGCACTGGAACAGGCTCCCCAGGGAAGCGGTCACAGCACCAGCCTGATAGAGTTCAAGAAGTGTCTGGACAATACTCTCAGGTACACGGTGTGATTTGTGGAGTGTCCCATGCAGGGCCAGGAGCTGGACTCTATGGTCCCTTCTAACTCAGGATGTTCTGCGATTCTGTTCATGTATAGCCCCTTAGTCCTCAAGTACTTCAGGAAGAGTGGAATTATGCAAGAATCATAGAATAACTTCCAGTTAAATTTATTTATTTATATTATGTCTGAAAGGAATTCCTGCAGAACTGAATACCTTTTGACCCAGGGTATTCTCCCAAAGCCTAAGTAAAATTGTAGCTCCATATACACCAGCAGCAGGCAGTTCTTAAACCTGTCAAATATTCTCTCTGAAAGCCTTCAAAGTGCTCCCAGGAGCAGAGATGATCTCTGCAAGTGCAGTGATTCTGTGCTTTTCTGGGGCTTGAGAAGGCTGAATGCAACCAGCCACTGCAAAGCAGTGATACTGAGGAGAATCCTTCAAATACAGCTTTTCCTGCACGGCCAGGACTTTAGTCCTAAAGATGAAGATCTTGCCCTTGCAAGATCTATTCAGTTCTTCTCAGCTATTTAAAGAAAAGAGATCTAATTGCAAAAGTGCTACATTTATTACATTCTGAACCACTAAAACTTAACAGTGATGTTTAACACCCCTCCCGCTAATGTAAAACCAAGACATTTCATGAATGATTTCCCTATTTTTACTGAAGCATGCAGAACCTACAAGACGCGTGTTCCTACTCTCCACACTAAAGGCTGAGAAAAAGAGAAAAATATGTAAATGAAAGCTTGAGGTAAGGTATGCCAGCAACTAACCCTAGTCTTGCATTAACCCCCACAGACCCTGCAAGTTTAGATACTTTTTTCCAACTGCAAACTCAGAAATATATTCATATTTGTTGCTTTATCTCAGTGAGTACATTCCCACAAGTAGGCAGCTGTGGAATCTCATAAACATAGCTCTGGAGCACAGACTAATTTTCTGCTCAAAGCTTGAATAAGTGTGAATTCACCATTCAACTAGATTCTCTTATGCAAAATTCCATCAATAAGTTTTTGCTCCAGGTACTGCCACAGACAATTCTCCATGCCATTGAGACTTCCCTGTACAGAAGCCTGTTCATTCCTCTGCTTACCAACAGTCGTCTTTCAGCAAGTTACACTGGTGCTTCAAAATCCTAAGAGCTCTCAGCTAGTGGTAAATTGCTACTCTTCACTGCTGCAATGAAATATAGCAATTCAGCATGCCGCAGATAGTGTTTTGGTATCTTAAGTCACTGGCTAAGGGCAGCAATTTGGTTTCTTTTCTACTGCAACAAGGAAAAACCCACTTACATTTAAGATCCTTACAATGAGTCCTCCCACAAATTCTTACACTAGTTCCCAGGACAACTTTTCCAGAACAGCCCGAATGGAATATGAAGAACTAAACAGAAATAAATTAACAAAATTAATTAAAACATACTGTCTCTATAATTATTATTATGGATAACTAAGTAGGATCCGGAATCATCTTTTATGGCCACAACAGCTACTTTCCACAGCCCTCAGTCACAATTTTGTTGTTGATATTCAAGAGTAAATCAAAAGCGGCTTTTCTGAAGTCAGGAGTCCAAATTGGTGGGAAAACAGAAAAAAACCCCAAGTAATGTTTCAGGTGAAGAAGGGCCAACAATAACCCACAAAAAATTCAAGAGGAAAAAAAGTTGTATGCCAAAGCAGGAAGGTCACTTCCTTTCTTTTTCTCCCCTGTTGCTTATCTTACACGACCTCTATCACTTATGAGTTTGACACCACTTACAGCTACAAGAAATTGAGGATTCTGTAGAAGCCAGTTTTGTTGCCAGCATGCAGATAAACCTTGTCAGCATCGAGACTCTTATAAATGTGCTTATTCTCCAGAAAGGATAACCACTGTTTTATTGCCATTGCAATAAATGGCCAGACATGGCATTGACAGTGAGCACGTGTGGGTGCACTGTCCCAACTACCAGACATCTCAGCAGCTCCAGCCTGATTACTAAGATTTGAAGGTTACAGGCTAGAAGGAATCATGGACATGATGGCATGGCAGAGCCAAAGTATTCTACACTCTCTTGTGTAATTAAAGGTGAGAACTGCTGTGAGCTTCAGTTCTGGATGCTAATTTCGCTCAAAGGAAAAATCTCTCAGGAAGCTCTTGCTAAAAGCAGCACACCTGAGGAAGGTGTTTCTTGCCCCCACCTACGAGGCCAGTCAGCACTGGGCGAGCCAGACTGCTGAAACCATCCACACGGTCACTCTCCAACAGCAACATGCCTGCTCCTCCAGAATAGCTGCCTTTGCCTCCACCATTAAAGAAAGCATATGGTATTACTTGTGTGCCTGAATTCTTCCAAGCCAGAGACACACAGGAATTAAGTCCAGAAAACTAAGCTACAAGACCGAGAAAAGCATCCAAGCACATACTTGGGATGCAGTTTAGCTTTAAGGATGTCCGAGCTCAAGTGTCAAGGACAGGGACTCATAAGTGCACCTGAACTAACCACCCATGTCTCTCTGCTGCTTGTCAGTGAAGCACTGCCAGACAATCAATTTTGGCAGCTCCTCTCTTCCCCAGCCCACCCATAATAATTTCTCACCTCTGGAGCTGAGAAGGCACCCTGTTGGGGTAGCTGAGGCCATCTCAGGACGTTGGTGGGACAGCTCTGCTCTTTGAAACCACCCCTTGGAAAGTAAATGGTCTCTCCCCTAGGTTACCTTACCTGGATATGTTAGTTCTCCTGTGTTCATTGGCCTTGACCTGTTCCTCACTCCACCCTTCTCTCCACCCCTGTGCCCCCTGCCCTCTGGCCGGTGCCCTATAACAAGGGTTTCACAAGGCCATTCGGCCTCTTTCGCCTCTGGAGACCTCCGGAATAAAGTGTCTTCAGAATTCCATGCGATTGAGCCCTTCTGTTTGAACCCTGGTAACGCACGAGCTATCTAGCTGGGGGGAGGTGGATACATGCCAGAACACCGGCTGGGGTAGGACAGGGCTGTCTGCACAGTACCTAACTGTACTGGCCAGAGTGGTCTTTTGGAGGCTCCAAGACACTCCTGGTAAAAGTAGAAGCCTCCATCCACCCCACACCCCCCTCTTTGGAACTGCGTTAGCACCCTGCTTTTAGCCAGCTCTGAGACACTGGAACAGTGGACTGGTTGGGGAAGGGACGTTAACTGGGAATTACATTGAATGACAGATGTTAGGAAGCTAAATAACTTTTTCCTTGAGACCAAAATTTAACTACTGAATCGTAACCAGCCAATTGCTTCTACTGAAGAAAGCAAAATCTCATTGTTTCTAAACTACTTAAAAACTCACAAACTAAAAGTACCACAAAACCAGCAAGATTCTTACATATGTCATAAAAATGTACTTTCCTCAGTATCTTCCTTTACCTAGAAGACCTTTACCAGACCTGTACTGATTAAAAATACCACACTATGTATCAAAAGATAAAAAGCACATTACGTAAGAGATAAAAAGCTTTATTAGCTTAAATATACATATAAGTGTGAGCCATGTCTTTCCCTAGATGCTTGCTAAGCAAAACTTAACCAGAGGCAGGCATATGGGGCTTTTTCTTAAACAAATTTGTGTTCACAAGAGTAACTGAACAGAATCATAGAAGGGTTAGGGTTGGAAAAGACCTCAAAGATCATCTAGTTCCAACTCAGCCACCATGTGTAGGGATGCCATCCACTAGACCAGGTTGCTTCAAGCCCCATCCAGCCTGCCCTCGAACATTTCCAGCGATGTGGCACCCACAGCTTCTCTGAACAACCTGTGCCAGTGCCTCACCATGTTCACAGTAAAGAATTTCTTCCAAACATCTAATCTAAATCTCTCCTCTTAGTTTAAAATTGTTCTCCCTTGTCCTGTCACTCTCTGCCTTTACAAAAAGTCCCTCTCCCTCTTTTTTCTAAGTTCCCTTCAAGTACTGGAAGGCTGCAAGGAGGTCTTCCTGTAGCCTTCTCTTCTCCAGGCTGAACAACCCCAGCTCTCTCAGCCTGTATTCATGAGACATGCTTCTGCCCTCTGATCATCTTGGTGGCCCTCCTCTGGACCCTCTTCAACAGGTCCATGTCCTTCCTACATTGGGGGCCCCAGAGCTGGATGCAACACTGCAGGTGGGGTCCCACAAGAGCAGAGCAGAGGGGCAGAACCCCCTCCCTCGCCCTGCTGGCCACGCTGCTTTGGATGCAGCCCAGCAGAGATTTGGCTTTCTGGGCTGTGAGTGCTCATTGCTGGCACATGTCCAGCCTCTTCAGCCACAAGAACCTCTGAGTCCTTCTCCACAGGGCTGCTCTCAATGACTTCATCTCCCAGTCTGTGCTCATGCCTGGGATTGCCCCGACCCAGATGGAGCACCTTGCACTTGGACTTGTTGGACTTCATGACATACTGCTTTGTTACAGCTACATGCAGTGCTTGCACCATGACCTCATCTAGCAGGTCTGCCCAGTCTTGCAATGACAGAAGTCAACTACTTTTATATGCTAACCCACCATTGACCAACATATGAATGACAACCAGCTAAATTAAAAACAGTCACACAGAGTCCCTTCTTCATAAGGATTTTGGCTTATGTTATTCTATACCATTCATTTGTATTAACTAGATTTATGATGAAGATACAGCAATTAGCTGAAAATAACACAGAAGGAACAGGTATAAGCAACCTGCAGACTGCTGCCCAGATCCCACTGGGCCACTTGCGTGAATGACTTTACCAGAAATACGGTCATACTGTAGGAGTGAACTAAGGTTCAGTGGGGACACAGTAACTGCCTGAATCCAGAGCAAAGAAAGGAAGCTTCTCCAGTAACTCAAAGGCTAATTCAGGCTGCCTGAAGAGTATTTCTCAACTCCTCAATTATTTTCAACTGTTGAGTTATGACCAAGACTTTTAAATGTTTTTTCTCAAGGTCTTCACCCAGGAAAAGAAACCACGCAGCACAATTTGCTGGGCTCTTTCAGACAACATAAAACATTTCACTTCCCTTTTAGGAAAGGAAGGAGGAACACATACTTAGTAATTAAAATGGATTCTTTGATGTTTTGCTGAAGAACTGAAGTGCAAGGCACAAGCACATACACTCAGCCACACCAGCAGGCCCAGTTCATCTCTGATGTTCAGCTACAACTGGAGTTAGCACAGCCACAGTGTGGGCCTGGTGCTCAGGGGCATATCTTGCCACATTCACTAATGGACATGTAAAAGTGCTCCTGTGTGCCCACATCCTTTTTCCCATCATCAGCAAGGCCTCCTGTGCTCAAACCAGAGTGCAGCTCCAAGATCTGTGCGTCCTTTGCTGGCAGTGACAACAGCACTTCATTATCTCTCTGACAATTGGAAAGAAACATAGGAGGTGATGAGGACGTAATGACAGCAGCATGGAAAAAGCCTGACAATTGATTCTATAGACATCCTTTCCTCTTCCATAACAGCTTTTCAGAGGATGCACAGCACAGGTACACAGAAAGCCACCTCTACTGCCAAAATTAAGAACCTTCGACAACTGAAAGAAACAAATCTTGAAAAAACACGTTCACACATCCTGGTGCAGCTTTTGTAGGACATTTCACCCATGTCTTATGGACCAAATCCAGCACCAAGCATGTATCTGACTGAACGCACAAGAAGCCCCAGTGTTTTAAGTGCAGCCTGTGCTCTCAAAGGTGAGAGCATCCTTCACTCCTTCCCTTCCTAATCTTCTCCTGCTGTCGCCAGGTCAGCTCTGAGCTGGCTGGAAGCTGCAGGCACAGCTTCCTGCCAGATTAAACAGAGCTGAGCACATGGCCTATGCTGACACTGGTGTTCCTCTGACCACAGTAACCATGAGCTAAACAGGGAACTGAAAATGAATCCAGCTAAACTAGCCTCATGAAAAATAACCCAAACAAAAATTATACAAAGAGTTTTCAGCCTGCTCATTACATAGTGACACACGTGCCAGTATGAGCTGAAGAGGGGCTTGCAGTACGGCCCCAGATCAACTCCATCACCCAGGAAGGGGAACAGGCAGCCAGGTTAGGCAGTTAGCGCATGAGAATGGCAGCCTAGACTTTCATCACCTTAAATTTGCTGTAAAACACCAAGAGTCACTAACACAGGCCACTTGAACAACAAACAGCACAGTCCTGCTCCTAAGGGGAAACCAAACCAAACATCTCCAGCAGAGGAAAGCCTCCCATTGCACTTAAACTTCTGTTTGCATTTTACCTTAATCTTTACCTTGTGGCAGGGACTACATCCACTACCCCACCAAGCAGTCATGCATCATGCAGCTGCCAGCCCTTCATGTGTAAGGAATGGCTTGTCTCAGCAATCCCAACTGGCAATCCCCAGACTCCCCATCATCCCTATATCCCTTGTCATGTCGGCACAACGTTAGCTGGACTGCTCTGTGACCTGAATTGGGGAATTAAGCTGAAAAGCAACACAAGAATTAAAAGAGGGAAAGTGAAATCCAGCCAGATCAGTTGTCTGTCACAAAACCACAAAAGTTCATGTGCCAGGAAGGTGATGGAGCAAACAGCTGGAAGCAAGGGAGTGCAAGCACAGCTGAGAAATGGACTCATCGACCTCATCACAGCCCAAGCCCAACGGGTAAAGAGCAGCTTGCTCCTGATTTCCTACACTCCTTCAGTGCTGCTTAACACGCTTTGCATCATCCTTGCTGTGGGTGAGGAGCACAGACAGGGCCCGTTATTCCACTTTATTTAACCTAAGTGGCCAATCTCCTCTGGTAGGTCAATGGCCTGTCACTGTGCAACCAACACCTCAGTCATGCAGCAGGGCACCTGCCCGCAGGCTACCTTAACTGAGAAAAAGATAACACAAATACCTTAGATATAAGGTTCAGAGGATTCCCTGGATACTGCCAGCTCTTCATCATTACTTGAAAAGAACTGCTGGTGCATTGTACAGCTCTAAAACAGTTAATACAGGCAGATTCCAGTGCAAAGAGTTAGCTCTGATGTAAAGTTAAGCAGCTGGAAGTCAGTGAAATGAAGAGTGTTATTTCCATGCACAGCTTTAGGAAATCTATTATTTAAATATTCTGTATAATTCTGGAGTTTGCAATTCAAAAACAAAACCGAAAGGGTTCAAGAAAAGTTCTCTATAAATTGTCTAATATCTTTAAACTCCATTTACAGTATAGTTCTAGAGACTTTTATGATTTCTCTACAAAAAGATGACCCTTGTTTCTCTGCATACCAATTTGAGGAGAAAATATCTGATATTAGAGAGCTTTTTGGCATGACAGACAGAAGTATAAAAAAATGCATTTCAAGTTAAACTAGGCAAATTCCAGCTTAAAACCACAAAATATCCATTTAATAATTAAAAAAATTAACAGTTGCACCAGGGTACTTAGGATATTAATTTATTAATGGAGTCAATATCACCTGAAGCCTTTAACACAAATCTGAGGGGTTGTTTTATTGGGTTTGGTTTTTGGTATTTTTTTCACTTTAGCTTCACCAGATGTTATAAATGCAGTGAAACTCTGATGCTTCTGTCACTTGGATCAGTCTAGGTGATAACATTAAAAACAGAGGAGATTATTTCTAACCCCAGTGTCACACTGAACTTTCACAGGAAACCTTCTCAACAACATTAAAACAGCAGGGTCCCATCTCCCTCACCTTTGTGCATATGCAGATTGGATTAGGAGATTCTAACAAAGAACAAGGAGGGTCCTTTTCCTCTCACTCCAGGTAGCCCTGATCTTTCCACAGGATTTTACCTGTCAAAAGCCCAGATGTTATCACATCAGAGGAAAGACATTTGCAGGAAGCATGCCTGAAAAGTCTCCTGTGCCTGAAGGGTTCCCCAAAGCTCCTGTCATGATGCCCTGTGAGAGTGCTTCTGAGAGACACTGCATTAGACCAGCACGACAAGTTGGACTTTGGCTATCGCAAAGCTCAAGGATCACTCGGGAGTCCTCAGATCTCAGAGCCTGCTCCAGACGGAGGAGGAGCCTGGCTGGATCTCCATGACCCAGTTATGGACCACGTACTTCTAAGAATAACTTCCACATCAAGTGAGGAGAATTTTCTTATTCCATCCCCATAAACATATCCTTTATCCTCATTACATTTTTATTAAGACATCCCTCAGCGTAAGTGCCAAATAAACTTTTAAGAGACTTGAATTTCTTCAGCGTGCACACAGCCAGAAGCATGTGTGTGTTGCCCTATCTCAGACAAAACAGAGCAGACACAAAGAGAAGCCTTCTTGATAGAATGGATGCCCAAACAAGCACAGACCAGGGAAAAAACAGCAGAATAGCAGAGAGGAGCAGGGGGACAAAAGCTCCAACCTTTATAACCGTGGGCTGTTCACTGAGACAAAAATACTGCAGCGAAGCCAGCGAGGTCAAACATCATTTCCCCTCATCTGATAACGATGACTGAGGAAGTCTGAATTCATAAAAGGCACAGACACATCACACACCCTGGAAAGACAACCCTACCAGCCTTTGTTCAAAGCATGAATCCCTATACAAATAAATCAAATTTTCAAGGGAGGCAAAAATAGGGCTTGTAACAAAATTTTTCAGCCGCCCCTTAGCTCGAGCAGCACTAGTGGGCATAGCTATAATCACAGCAAACCTACATAATGGGTCTGAACTAGCTTAGCCCTTTCCCTGCAAGCAGAGAAGCTGCCACATCAGTAACTCCGTTGCTAGGGCAACTGCTTACTTTCCATATCAACTGCAAACTCGTTGCTATGGAGACACATATACAAGAAAAATTCCTCTCTATAGCCAAGGACCAGATGGTAGGGAAGTCATGGACTAACGGGCTGTACTAAGTGGGACACAGACTACAGGACATTTAGATCTGTATGTTCACAACACGATTAATCTGAACAAGGGAATTCACACGTCTGGCAGTATAAACAAAGCCAGGGAACTCCGCATCTACTCCCCATCATGTGATAACTTCATACTCTGGCCAACTATTATTAAACTGCTGAGCTCAATGCAAAGAGGTCTGTACAAATCAAGGGCTCAGCATTTTCCCTTCTTCAGCCCAGCTCTCTGTCTCGATCCAGACCAGTCTCATTGCAGTGACACGAACAGCCACCCTTTTGGTTTGCCAGGTAAGCCTGATGGCACTGCAGCTGAAGTGGAAGAGCAGCAGTGTAAAAACAAACCCTCTTTTCCCGGCATTCCACAACAGACCTAAAAGCACCAGGACAGGGCAAGTCAAAATCCAAAGCGAGGAAGCCTGTCCATTTTTTTTCCCCCTCTCCATTACAATGATCTCACATCAGGAAATTCAAGCATTCATATGCAGGCAGAAAAAGCTGCAGACTATCAGATGCATATTTAGCCCCATGAATATAAACTAGTGGAACCCAAGACTGAGAAAACTTACTATGCAGAGGGAATTCAAAAAAGAATTAAGTGTTCAGCAGAACTTTTTTTAGAAAAATGATTACTGAGAGGCTACATAAACAAACACTGGAAAGCACAACTATGAGAGGAAAAGCTTCTAGCTTTTCACAATGTGTCAACGCACATCAACCGGCAAATGCCTGCAATTCCCAGCACTGATTAACTCCTTCCCTCCATACTGTACATGTTTCAGAGCCCATCTTGTTAGCATTTCATAACATGCCATTTGCTAAATGCTGGGGTTTTTTCATACAAAACCAGTAAAACAGGCAGACTTCAAACCTGCAATTTGCAAAAACTGTCTACAAAGGAGGAGGGATAAAATGATTCCTTACAGATGAAAGACCCCCTTTCCCCTGCCCTGAGCCCCATAGCAAAACAAGAGAACCCTTTAGATGGACACCTTCCTTCTGAACAGCAGAGATATTTGCTGCAAAGTACTGAATCAACCATAAGTGTGCATGCACACACACGAAGGTATTTTCAAAGCCATCAGTTGACATTTACTGCTTTCCAAGTCCACAATTAGCTGTCAAGCACCTGATTCAGCAACTCTGACCAAGGGCCAATTCTGCACTCAGGACTCTGTCTGCCACATCCCTCGGCCAGGACACGAGGAAAGACCCAGCAGGGGACTTGAATGACCCACTGTGGTGCATTTTAAGTTTGAGATTCCCATCTCATTCACCTTAAAGCTGGCTACCTGCAGTTATTAATATCTTCAGGAAGTGCAAGAAATTCTTTCTCATAATCTGGGATCTTCCAGGAATTAATAAAACTCCACCTTGTTAGTCATACAGGCAAGGCCTCCCATCACACCTTGTTGTCTAGCTATGTAACCATGGCTGTAATCACGAATTTGAGATGTGGGTGACCAGTCATGCATTGTGCTGCGCCACCTCCCCACGGAGCAGCACTGCAGTGTGTTCATTGTTCAGATGAGCTCAGTGGACGGCCGCATATTTGACAGATAAACATGAAGACAAGTTTCTCATAGAAAGGAAGCTGAAATCTAAATAGTCAACTTGTAAACAGAGGAAGAGGAACAGAACAAAATACAAATGGCAGTGTTAAACACATGCCTTGCCAGCTACAGTTACAGTTGGTGGTTTTTTGAATGCATTGTGTGAAGATTTCTGGGACAGTCTGGGACAGGGTCATAAAAGTCTGGTGTGGCGTTTGTTATTATAGTCTCACTTCCAGACCAGAATTTAAGACTCTGGCTTACACAAAACAATATTCAGTTCAGGAACAGGTTTTTTTAATCTCACACACAAACTTTCGCTTAATTGATAAAAATGCCAATATACAGTGTGTAATCAGCAATATGGGGACAGTAGATTCTAGGTAATAATACTTTTTAAAAAGAAAGAAAAGAAAGATAGATGTGCCAATCCTTTAAAAAATGAAAGCTCCATAGAAAGGAAAATTAACTCACTTAAATTAAAAGTTGTTAGTTTAGGATAGTGTGACTCTGGAGGAAGAGTTACTTGAGCTTCTATTCCACAGCTTTTAAAGTTAAATTGCACACAAAATAGGGAGAACAGCACCACCAAGAGAAGTCTAGTTTCAGGGTAACAAGTTACAAGACAATCACAGTATTTATCTCACTGAAATACAAAAGCTGAGTACATCTATTGTGTCTGCCAGGGTAAAGTGTTCACTTTCTGATCTTCAGCCAATTTTAGAGACAGACCATGAGTGATGTGATTTTACCTGCCATTTATTTCCCTAACCTGTAAGAAGGCCTCTGAAATTAATCTGCAAGCTGATATTTTCATCAGTATACTCATACTTTGCCAAAGATTCATCCAAAACACTGCTTCTTGAGACGGTCCCCTTCGGAAACTGTTTCCTGCTCCCAGGCAGACTGACACAGTAGAAGGCCACGCAAGGAACTGCCTCCACTGCTCCGCTTGCTTCCCCATTCCCTCACACACAGCCTCTCCCTGCAGACACTGCTGCGGAATCAGCAATGAAACCAGGAGACAACCACCGAGATCCAAAAGCAAAGATGTGCTCCCAGGGCTTCTGCTCCGCACCAGCTGCAGAAGTTACATGAGCCCAGAGAACACCAGAAATTTTGGTGAATGGTAACCTTCACCTTTGATGTCAGACCTGTCTCCTCTCTTAGAAGAGTTTCTCTAAAATCCACTTGAAATGGAACAAAGCTTCATCACTGTTACCCTGCTTGTGCAAAAGAAAGAAAAGTTTTTTTTGATTAAAACACAGACCAGGGCAATAGCGATGGACTCTTACAAAAGGCATACCCTTTCACTATACATTTGTATAAGCCAAGAACAGCAAGCAGCCTATTTATAACATGATTACATTCATCTAGTATAGCTGGAAACCATTACCACAGCATGATAACTAAAAACAATATTTAACCACTATGCATGAAGACACCAGCTGGGGGGAAAACACACACACACACACACACACACACAGAGTACTTTCTTACAGATGTCTAGACAATGAATTTAATAAAATCAGAATGAGCAATGCTAAAGAAATGCTGGCTCTCTGAACTTAATCAACTACATTACCAGGCACAGGGTTGCACATTCTGTATTTCACTGTAAAGGACATATTCTGAGATTAGCAGGTGAATATTTTCACAGCCAGATACATTCCCATAGTTTCAAACTCACCTGACTTCGGTCTTTGTCCACTTTCTTAAAACACTTATTCAAGGACAGATTATGTCTCACAGAATTTTTCCATCCAGTGGGTGCATTTGCAAAATATGGAAAGTGTTCCAAGATCCAGTTGTATATATCCTTTACAGGCAGTCTTTTGGTTGGCGAATCCTCAATGGCCATAAATATGAGGCAGCTAAAGGAATAAGGAGGTTTGCAGTTGGGGTTCTGCTTGGCATCGTAGGGCATGTCAGAGTGGGCAGGAGACGGCGGCGTGTCATCACCAATGTCCTGAACAGGGCTAACGCTCCTTAACACCGAGTCCCCAAAGCTTTTCAGCAAGTTCTTGCTCTCATGTAACCAGTTCAAATTAGTTAGTTCTTCATCTTCCATGGCCCCTTTATCTAATCTGATGGCAGGCAAAGAGAAATCTAGGTCCTCGTCATCATGAAGTGCCTTTGATAAATCGCTATCTTGGTAACGCTGGCTCAATCCACTGGGAACGCTAATTCCTGAGCCCTCTGGCTTCTTACTGGGAGGCATGACTGGACCCATTTAGGCATCAGCTCCTGGGAGAGTGAATCCAAAGAAAAGGGAGAAAGAGAAAAGTTAGGCCATAAAAAGGTCCTGCATAACATTTTGACAGCTCTTCCCTAATTGGTCACTTGGCCTTTAGCCATCTGTATTAAACATGACAGTTTCACATAACACTCATCCACAACTGCTGAGTAAAATAACCTAAAGTCAGCACAAGCAAAAAAAATCTCAGTTGATGGAATAAGATGATAATCCAGATACACCTCAGTTCTGCATACACGTGAAGCCCTACACAAGAAATCCCAAAGACATGTCTCTTTAATGATGAAGAGGTGTTTTCAAACCACTGAATACTCCAATTGTATCACTTTAATAAGCATGTGAACCAAAAAAAAAAAAAAAAAGAGTGACTTAAGGCCAGTTGCTTCAGAGTAGTATCAGCTGTTTCACATTTGAGGACAATACAACAGCACCATGATTAAAATCACTCTGGCTAAAAGCTGAGGCAGATAAATATCCAACCTGATTTGGTTGCACCAGAACTCAGAAATGGGAGCAGAACTTCAAAACTAGCAAGCTCAGGAGAAAGAAGGAGGGAAAGCAACACCCAGTAATTTTGGGCCCAGGGCCAAGACAAAGGGAAACAAGTGCCAGAGCAATAGAGCACTTTAAAAATGTATGTAAACAGAGAAGATTTTAACTGTATTTCAAACACAGTACAAAACTGTATTTTCAGAAGCTGAACTGTATTTCAAACACAGTAGAAAACAAGAGTCGGACTGCTGTGATGCTCAACAATGGCCTGTGAGAGGTAGGATGAGCTGCTGAGGATACTGCACCAGCAGGCCCCAGAGGAACACCTGCAAGCAGTAATATTTGGAAAGAGCTGAGCATTTCAGAAGCAAAGTGAAGTTGGGCCCCTGTCCAGCTCGAGAGAAGCAGACAAGCCCAACAATTCTACTTCAGAAGCAGGAGACAGGCTCTCTTAGCTTCTACATACAGTCAAACGTGCCAGGAATTAGGTCTGAAGATGTGACCAGAAGTGAAACAAAACTGGACAGAGTTAATAACAGAATTTAAATGGCTGAAACCTTCTGCACTGAACAAGAACAAAATTATTCCCTGTACCTAAAACATAACCTCAGCAGTTACCTGAAGTCACACAGTCGATACTGTAAATGAAAAGCAAAAAAAGCTACAGGTAACAGAATGAACTACCTATCTGCAGGGAAAAACAGAGCAACACAGACATTATGGGAAAGACAAATAATGCACTTTATTTTAGCTGTCATAAATAGGCAAAAACGAAAACTTTTTAATTCTTTGGGTCTTTCTGTAAACAAGTTACACCAAAGCAGACATTACTGAAAATGAAACAGATATTTTCTGCACAGAAGCCCATCAATGCACTCAACATTCTCAGTGAAAATGTGCAGTTTTACATGAGCAAGTATCTGGAAAAGGAAAAAATACCGAGGCAGATATAAACACCAGAAGGCCAAACTTGCGTCGGCCCCACTTCCTAGCTTTCCAAACTGCATCCAATGCAAGCAGAAGGTAAACAAGGCAAGTGCCAGCATCCAGGGGCACTGGCATTGCCGCACGCTCAACTTTGACTCCAAATGGAAGTTCCGTCCCAGGAGCTTCTAAACAGGAAAATTATATGATGGCTGACAGTAAAGTAATTTAATTGCACTGTTGCTATGACAACATGCTGCTCTCTTTCTGTTTAATTTCCTTATTTGCCAGTACCCTCTCAAAGGGCCGTATCACTTCATGATTTTTTCCCCTGCCTGTCTTTCCCCGCTCCAGGCAGCGGGGGTGACCCGGCGGCCGAGGCCCCGCGGAGCCCCCTCGGGCCGGCGCGGAGAGCGGGCAGGGCAGTCCGGCGGAGCCCGGCCGAAGCGCGGCTC